>CAXAJV010000296.1:0-131392 GCA_963969225.1 Xylocopa violacea | reverse complement strand
GGGACCTTTATATACATCAATAACGTAATATAACCTAACCTAACGCAACCTAACATCTCGGCGATTATATTTGACATCATTCCTGGCGAGTTGGCCTCTACGTCTCCGTGTAACCCTCGTATACATCAATAACGTAATATAACCTAACCTAACCCAATCTAACATCTCGGCGGTAATATTTGACAACATTCCTGGCATGTTGGCCTCTACGTCTCCGTGGGACCTTTATATACATCTATAACGTAATATAACCTAACCTAACCCAACCGATCATCTCGGCGGTAATATTTGACAACATTCCTGGCGAGTTGGCCCCTACGTCTCCGTTTGACCTTCATATGCATCAATAACGTAATATAACCTAACCTAACGCAACCTAACATCTCGGCGGTAATATTTGACATCATTCCTGGCGAGTTGGCCTCTATGTCTACGTGTAATCCTCGTATACATCAATAACGTAATATAACGTAACTTAATCCAACCTATCATCTCGGCGGTAATATTTGACAACATTCCTGGCGAGGTGGCCTCTATGTCTCCGTGTAACCCTCGTATACATCAATAACGTAATATAACGTAACTTAATCCTACCTATCATATCGGGGGTAATATTTGACAAGATTCTCGGCGAGTTGGCCTCTACGTCTTCGTGGGACCTTTATACACATCAATAACGTAATATAACTTAACCTAACCCAACCTAACATCTCCGCGGTAATATTTGACAACATACCTGGCGAGTTGGCCTCTACGTCTCCGTGGGACCTTTATATACATCAATAACATAATATAAGCTAGCCTAACCCAATCTAACATCTCGGCGATAATATTTGACAAAATTACTGGCGAGTTGGCTTCTCCGTATCCGTGGGACCATCATATACATCAATAACGTAATATAACCTAACCTAACCCAACCTAACTTCTCGGCGCTAATATTTGAAAACATACCTGGCGAGGTGGCCTCTACGTCTCCGTGGGTCCTTTATATACATCAATAACGTAATATAACCTAACCTAACCCAACCTAGCATCTCGGCGGTAATATTTGACCAAATTCCTGGCTTGTTGGCAACTACGTCCCGATGGGACCTTTATATACATCAATAACGTAATATAACCTAACCTAACCCAATCTAACATCTCGACGGTAATATTTGACCACATTCCTGGCTTGTTGGCCTCTACGTCTCCGTGGGACCTTTATATACATCAATAACATAATATAAGCTAGCCTAACCCAATCTAACATCTCGGCGGTAATATTTGACCACATTCCTGGCTTGTTGGCCTCTATGTCCCCGTGGGACCTTTATATACATCAATAACGTAATATAACCTAACCTAACGCAACCTAACATCTCGGCGATAATATTTGACATCATTCCTGGCGAGTTGGCCTCTACGTCTCCGTGTAACCCTCGTATACATCAATAACGTAATATAACGTAACTTAATCCAACCTATCATCTCGGCGGTAATATTTGACAACATTCCTGGCGAGTTGGCCTCTATGTCTCCGTGTAACCCTCGTATACATCAATAACGTAATATAACGTAACTTAACCCAACCTATCATCGCGGCGGTAATATTTGACAACATTCCTGGCGAGTTGGCCTCTACGTCTCCATGGGACCTTTATATACATCAATAACGTAATATAACCTAACCTAACGCAACATAACATCTCGGCGATAATATTTGACATCATTCCTGGCGAGTTGGCCTCTACGTCTCCGTGTAACCCTCGTATACATCAATAACGTAATATAACGTAACTTAACCCAACCTATCATCTCGGCGGTAATATTTGACAAAATTCCTGGCGAGATGGCCTCTACGTCTTCGTGGGACCTTTATATACATCAATAACGTAATATAACGTAACTTAACCCAACCTATCATCGCGGCGGTAATATTTGACAACATTCCTGGCGAGTTGGCCTCTACGTCTCCATGGGACCTTTATATACATCAATAACGTAATATAACCTAACCTAACGCAACATAACATCTCGGCGATAATATTTGACATCATTCCTGGCGAGTTGGCCTCTACGTCTCCGTGTAACCCTCGTATACATCAATAACGTAATATAACGTAACTTAACCCAACCTATCATCTCGGCGGTAATATTTGACAAAATTCCTGGCGAGATGGCCTCTACGTCTTCGTGGGACCTTTATATACATCAATAACGTAATATAACCTAACCTAACCCAACCTAACATCTCGGCGGTAATGTTTGAAAACATTCCTGGCGATTTGGCATCTACTTCTCCGTGGGACCTTTATATACATCAATAACGTAATATAACCTAACCTAACGCAACCTAACATCTCGGCGATAATATTTGACATCATTCCTGGCGAGTTGGCCTCTACGTCTCCGTGTAACCCTCGTATACATCAATAACGTAATATAACGTAACTTAACCCAACCTATCATCTCGGCGGTAATATTTGACAAAATTCCTGGCGAGATGGCCTCTACGTGTTCGTGGGACCTTTATATACATCAATAACGTAATATAACCTAACCTAACCCAACCTAACATCTCGGCGGTAATGTTTGAAAACATTCCTGGCGATTTGGCATCTACTTCTCCGTGGGACCTTTATATACATCAATAACGTAATATAACCTAACCTAACGCAACCTAACATCTCGGCGATAATATTTGACATCATTCCTGGCGAGTTGGCCTCTACGTCTCCGTGTAACCCTCGTATACATCAATAACGTAATATAACGTAACTTAACCCAACCTATCATCTCGGCGGTAATATTTGACAACATTCCTGGCTTGTTAGCCTCTACGTCTCCTTGGGACCTTTATATACTTCAATAACGTACTATAACCTAACCTAACCCAATCTAGCATCTCGGCGGTAATATTTGACCAAATTCCTGGCTTGTTAGCCTCTACGTCTCCGTGAGACCTTTATATACATCAATAACGTAATATAACATAACCTAACCCAATCTAACATCTCGACGGTAATATTTGACCACATTCCTGGCTTGTTGGCCTCTACGTCTCCGTGGGACCTTTATATAAATCAATAACATAATATAAGCTAGCCTAACCCAATCTAACATCTCGGCGGTAATATTTGACCACATTCCTGGCCTGTTGGCCTCTACGTCTCCGTGGGACCTTTATATACCTCAATAACGTAATATAACCTAACCTAACCCAACCGATCATCTCGGCGGTAATATTTGACCACATTCCTGGCTTGTTGGCAACTACGTCCCGATGGGACCTTTATATACATCAATAACGTAATATAACCTAGCCTAACCCAATCTAACATCTCGGCGGTAATATTTGACCACATTCCTGGCTTGTTGGCCTCTACGTCCCCGTGGGACCTTTATATACATCAATAACGTAATATAACCTAACCTAACGCAACCTAACATCTCGGCGGTAATATTTGACCACATTCCTGGCTTGTTGGCCTCTACGTCCCCGTGGGACCTTTATATACATCAATAACGTAATATAACCTAACCTAACGCAACCTAACATCTCGGCGATTATATTTGACATCATTCCTGGCGAGTTGGCCTCTACGTCTCCGTGTAACCCTCGTATACATCAATAACGTAATATAACCTAACCTAACCCAATCTAACATCTCGGCGGTAATATTTGACAACATTCCTGGCATGTTGGCCTCTACGTCTCCGTGGGACCTTTATATACATCTATAACGTAATATAACCTAACCTAACCCAACCGATCATCTCGGCGGTAATATTTGACAACATTCCTGGCGAGTTGGCCCCTACGTCTCCGTTTGACCTTCATATGCATCAATAACGTAATATAACCTAACCTAACGCAACCTAACATCTCGGCGGTAATATTTGACATCATTCCTGGCGAGTTGGCCTCTATGTCTACGTGTAATCCTCGTATACATCAATAACGTAATATAACGTAACTTAATCCAACCTATCATCTCGGCGGTAATATTTGACAACATTCCTGGCGAGGTGGCCTCTATGTCTCCGTGTAACCCTCGTATACATCAATAACGTAATATAACGTAACTTAATCCTACCTATCATATCGGGGGTAATATTTGACAAGATTCTCGGCGAGTTGGCCTCTACGTCTTCGTGGGACCTTTATACACATCAATAACGTAATATAACTTAACCTAACCCAACCTAACATCTCCGCGGTAATATTTGACAACATACCTGGCGAGTTGGCCTCTACGTCTCCGTGGGACCTTTATATACATCAATAACATAATATAAGCTAGCCTAACCCAATCTAACATCTCGGCGATAATATTTGACAAAATTACTGGCGAGTTGGCTTCTCCGTCTCCGTGGGACCATCATATACATCAATAACGTAATATAACCTAACCTAACCCAACCTAACTTCTCGGCGCTAATATTTGAAAACATACCTGGCGAGGTGGCCTCTACGTCTCCGTGGGTCCTTTATATACATCAATAACGTAATATAACCTAACCTAACCCAACCTAGCATCTCGGCGGTAATATTTGACCAAATTCCTGGCTTGTTGGCAACTACGTCCCGATGGGACCTTTATATACATCAATAACGTAATATAACCTAACCTAACCCAATCTAACATCTCGACGGTAATATTTGACCACATTCCTGGCTTGTTGGCCTCTACGTCTCCGTGGGACCTTTATATACATCAATAACATAATATAAGCTAGCCTAACCCAATCTAACATCTCGGCGGTAATATTTGACCACATTCCTGGCTTGTTGGCCTCTATGTCCCCGTGGGACCTTTATATACATCAATAACGTAATATAACCTAACCTAACGCAACCTAACATCTCGGCGATAATATTTGACATCATTCCTGGCGAGTTGGCCTCTACGTCTCCGTGTAACCCTCGTATACATCAATAACGTAATATAACGTAACTTAATCCAACCTATCATCTCGGCGGTAATATTAGACAACATTCCTGGCGAGTTGGCCTCTATGTCTCCGTGTAACCCTCGTATACATCAATAACGTAATATAACGTAACTTAACCCAACCTATCATCGCGGCGGTAATATTTGACAACATTCCTGGCGAGTTGGCCTCTACGTCTCCATGGGACCTTTATATACATCAATAACGTAATATAACCTAACCTAACGCAACCTAACATCTCGGCGATAATATTTGACATCATTCCTGGCGAGTTGGCCTCTACGTCTCCGTGTAACCCTCGTATACATCAATAACGTAATATAACGTAACTTAACCCAACCTATCATCTCGGCGGTAATATTTGACAAAATTCCTGGCGAGATGGCCACTACGTCTTCGTGGGGCCTTTATATACATCAATAACGTAATATAACCTAACCTAACCCAACCTAACATCTCGGCGGTAATGTTTGAAAACATTCCTGGCGATTTGGCATCTACTTCTCCGTGGGACCTTTATATACATCAATAACGTAATATAACCTAACCTAACGCAACCTAACATCTCGGCGATAATATTTGACATCATTCCTGGCGAGTTGGCCTCTACGTCTCCGTGTAACCCTCGTATACATCAATAACGTAATATAACGTAACTTAACCCAACCTATCATCTCGGCGGTAATATTTGACAATATTCCTGGCTTGTTAGCCTCTACGTCTCCTTGGGACCTTTATATACTTCAATAACGTACTATAACCTAACCTAACCCAATCTAGCATCTCGGCGGTAATATTTGACCAAATTCCTGGCTTGTTAGCCTCTACGTCTCCGTGAGACCTTTATATACATCAATAACGTAATATAACATAACCTAACCCAATCTAACATCTCGACGGTAATATTTGACCACATTCCTGGCTTGTTGGCCTCTACGTCTCCGTGGGACCTTTATATACATCAATAACATAATATAAGCTAGCCTAACCCAATCTAACATCTCGGCGGTAATATTTGACCACATTCCTGGCCTGTTGGCCTCTACGTCTCCGTGGGACCTTTATATACCTCAATAACGTAATATAACCTAACATAACCCAATATAACATCTCGGCGGTAATATTTGACCACATTCCTGGCTTGTTGGCAACTACGTTCCGATGGGACCTTTATATACATCAATAACGTCATATAACCTAACCTAACCCAACCTAACATCTCGTCGGTAATATTTGACATCATTCCTGGCGAGTTGGCCTATACGTCTCCGTGGAACCTTTATATACATCAATAACGTAATATAACCTAACCTAACGCAACCTAACATCTCGGCGGTAATATTTGACCACATTCCTGGCTTGTTGGGCTCTACGTCCCCGTGGGACCTTTATATGCATCAATAACGTAATATAACCTAACCTAACGCAACCTAACATCTCGGCGATAATATTTGACATCATTCCTGGCGAGTTGGCCTCTACGTCTCCGTGTAACCCTCGTATACATCAATAACGTAATATAACCTAACCTAACCCAATCTAACATCTCGGCGGTAATATTTGACAACATTCCCGGCATGTTGGCCTCTACGTCTCCGTGGGACCTTTATATACATCTATAACGTAATATAACCTAACCTAACCCAACCGATCATCTCGGCGGTAATATTTGACAACATTCCTGGCGAGTTGGCCCCTACGTCTCCGTTTGACCTTCATATGCATCAATAACGTAATATAACCTAACCTAACGCAACCTAACATCTCGGCGGTAATATTTGACATTATTCCTGGCGAGTTGGCCTCTATGTCTCCGTGTAACCCTCGTATACATCAATAACGTAATATAACGTAACTTAAACCAACCTATCATCTCGGCGGTAATATTTGACAACATTCCTGGCTTGTTAGCCTCTACGTCTCCTTGGGACCTTTATATACTTCAATAACGTACTATAACCTAACCTAACCCAATCTAGCATCTCGGCGGTAATATTTGACCAAATTCCGGGCTTGTTAGCCTCTACGTCTCCGTGAGACCTTTATATACATCAATAACGTAATATAACATAACCTAACCCAATCTAACATCTCGACGGTAATATTTGACCACATTCCTGGCTTGTTGGCCTCTACGTCTCCGTGGGACCTTTATATACATCAATAACATAATATAAGCTAGCCTAACCCAATCTAACATCTCGGCGGTAATATTTGACGACATTCCTGGCCTGTTGGCCTCTACGTCTCCGTGGGACCTTTATATACCTCAATAACGTAATATAACCTAACATAACCCAATATAACATCTCGGCGGTAATATTTGACCACATTCCTGGCTTGTTGGCAACTACGTCCCGATGGGACCTTTATATACATCAATAACGTAATATAACCTAACCTGACGCAACCTAACATCTCGGCGATAATATTTGACATCATTCCTGGCGAGTTGGCCTCTACGTCTCCGTTTGACCTTCATATGCATCAATAACGTAATATAACCTAACCTAACGCAACCTAACATCTCGGCGGTAATATTTGACATCATTCCTGGCGAGTTGGCCTCTATGTCTCCGTGTAACCCTCGTATACATCAATAACGTAATATAACGTAACTTAATCCAACCTATCATCTCGGCGGTAATATTTGACAACATTCCTGGCGAGGTGGCCTCTACGTCTTCGTGGGACCTTTATATACATCAATAACGTAATTTAACCTAACCTAACCCAACCTAACATCTCGGCGGTAATGTTTGAAAACATTCCTGGCGATTTGGCATCTACTTCTCCGTGGGACCTTTATATACATCAATAACGTAATATAACCTAACCTAACGCAACCTAACATCTCGGCGATAATATTTGACATCATTCCTGGCGAGTTGGCCTCTACGTCTCCGTGTAACCCTCGTATACATCAATAACGTAATATAACGTAACTTAACCCAACCTATCATCTCGGCGGTAATATTTGACAACATTCCTGGCTTGTTAGCCTCTACGTCTCCTTGGGACCTTTATATACTTCAATAACGTACTATAACCTAACCTAACCCAATCTAGCATCTCGGCGGTAATATTTGACCAAATTCCGGGCTTGTTAGCCTCTACGTCTCCGTGAGACCTTTATATACATCAATAACGTAATATAACATAACCTAACCCAATCTAACATCTCGACGGTAATATTTGACCACATTCCTGGCTTGTTGGCCTCTACGTCTCCGTGGGACCTTTATATACATCAATAACATAATATAAGCTAGCCTAACCCAATCTAACATCTCGGCGGTAATATTTGACGACATTCCTGGCCTGTTGGCCTCTACGTCTCCGTGGGACCTTTATATACCTCAATAACGTAATATAACCTAACATAACCCAATATAACATCTCGGCGGTAATATTTGACCACATTCCTGGCTTGTTGGCAACTACGTTCCGATGGGACCTTTATATACATCAATAACGTCATATAACCTAACCTAACCCAACCTAACATCTCGTCGGTAATATTTGACATCATTCCTGGCGAGTTGGCCTATACGTCTCCGTGGAACCTTTATATACATCAATAACGTAATATAACCTAACCTAACGCAACCTAACATCTCGGCGGTAATATTTGACCACATTCCTGGCTTGTTGGCCTCTACGTCCCCGTGGGACCTTTATATGCATCAATAACGTAATATAACCTAACCTAACGCAACCTAACATCTCGGCGATAATATTTGACATCATTCCTGGCGAGTTGGCCTCTACGTCTCCGTGTAACCCTCGTATACATCAATAACGTAATATAACCTAACCTAACCCAATCTAACATCTCGGCGGTAATATTTGACAACATTCCTGGCATGTTGGCCTCTACGTCTCCGTGGGACCTTTATATACATCAATAACGTAATATAACCTAACCTAACGCAACCTAACATCTCGGCGATAATATTTGACAACATTCCTGGCGAGTTGGCCTCTATGTCTCCGTGTAACCCTCGTATACATCAATAACGTAATATAACGTACCTTAACCCAACCTATCATCCCGGCGGTAATATTTGACAACATTCCTGGCTTGTTGGCCTCTACGTCTCCTTGGGACGTTTATATACTTCAATAACGTACTATAACCTAACCTAACCCAATCTAGCATCTCGGCGGTAATATTTGACCAAATTCCTGGCTTGTTAGCCTCTACGTCTCCGTGAGACCTTTATATACATCAATAACGTAATATAACATAACCTAACCCAATCTAACATCTCGACGGTAATATTTGACCACATTCCTGGCTTGTTGGCCTCTACGTCTCCGTGGGACCTTTATATACATCAATAACATAATATAAGCTAGCCTAACCCAATCTAACATCTCGGCGGTAATATTTGACCACATTCCTGGCCTGTTGGCCTCTACGTCTCCGTGGGACCTTTATATACCTCAATAACGTAATATAACCTAACCTAACCCAATCTAACATCTCGGCGGTAATATTTGACAACATTCCTGGCATGTTGGCCTCTACGTCTCCGTGGGACCTTTATATACATCTATAACGTAATATAACCTAACCTAACCCAACCGATCATCTCGGCGGTAATATTTGACAACATTCCTGGCGAGTTGGCCCCTACGTCTCCGTTTGACCTTCATATGCATCAATAACGTAATATAACCTAACCTAACGCAACCTAACATCTCGGCGGTAATATTTGACATCATTCCTGGCGAGTTGGCCTCTATGTCTCCGTGTAACCCTCGTATACATCAATAACGTAATATAACGTAACTTAATCCAACCTATCATCTCGGCGGTAATATTTGACAACATTCCTGGCGAGGTGGCCTCTATGTCTCCGTGTAACCCTCGTATACATCAATAACGTAATATAACGTAACTTAATCCTACCTATCATATCGGGGGTAATATTTGACAAGATTCTCGGCGAGTTGGCCTCTACGTCTTCGTGGGACCTTTATACACATCAATAACGTAATATAACTTAACCTAACCCAACCTAACATCTCCGCGGTAATATTTGACAACATACCTGGCGAGTTGGCCTCTACGTCTCCGTGGGACATTTATATACATCAATAACATAATATAAGCTAGCCTAATCCAATCTAACATCTCGGCGATAATATTTGACAAAATTACTGGCGAGTTGGCTTCTCCGTCTCCGTGGGACCATCATATACATCAATAACGTAATATAACCTAACCTAACCCAACCTAACTTCTCGGCGCTAATATTTGAAAACATACCTGGCGAGGTGGCCTCTACGTCTCCGTGGGTCCTTTATATACATCAATAACGTAATATAACCTAACCTAACCCAACCTAGCATCTCGTCGGTAATATTTGACATCATTCCTGGCGAGTTGGCCTCTACGTCTCCGTGTAACCCTCGTATACATCAATAACGTAATATAACGTAACTTAACCCAACCTATCATCTCGGCGGTAATATTTGACAACATTCCTGGCTTGTTGGCCTCTACGTCTCCTTGGGACGTTTATATACTTCAATAACGTACTATAACCTAACCTAACCCAATCTAGCATCTCGGCGGTAATATTTGACCAAATTCCTGGCTTGTTAGCCTCTACGTCTCCGTGAGACCTTTATATACATCAATAACGTAATATAACATTACATAACCCAATCTAACATCTCGACGGTAATATTTGACCACATTCCTGGCTTGTTGGCCTCTACGTCTCCGTGGGACCTTTATATACATCAATAACATAATATAAGCTAGCCTAACCCAATCTAACATCTCGGCGGTAATATTTGACCACATTCCTGGCTTGTTGGCCTCTACGTCCCCGTGGGACCTTTATATACATCAATAACGTAATATAACCTAACCTAACGCAACCTAACATCTCGGCGATAATATTTGACATCATTCCTAGCGAGTTGGACTCTATGTCTCCGTGTAACCCTCGTATACATCAATAACGTAATATAACGTAACTTAACCCAACCTATCATCGCGGCGGTAATATTTGACAACATTCCTGGCGAGTTGGCCTCTACGTCTCCATGGGACCTTCATATGCATCAATAACGTAATATAACCTAACCTAACGCAACCTAACATCTCGGCGGTAATATTTGACATCATTCCTGGCGAGTTGGCCTCTATGTCTCCGTGTAACCCTCGTATACATCAATAACGTAATATAACGTAACTTAATCCAACCTATCATCTCGGCGGTAATATTTGACAACATTCCTGGCGAGGTGGCCTCTATGTCTCCGTGTAACCCTCGTATACATCAATAACGTAATATAACGTAACTTAATCCTACCTATCATATCGGGGGTAATATTTGACAAGATTCTCGGCGAGTTGGCCTCTACGTCTTCGTGGGACCTTTATACACATCAATAACGTAATATAACTTAACCTAACCCAACCTAACATCTCCGCGGTAATATTTGACAACATACCTGGCGAGTTGGCCTCTACGTCTCCGTGGGACATTTATATACATCAATAACATAATATAAGCTAGCCTAATCCAATCTAACATCTCGGCGATAATATTTGACAAAATTACTGGCGAGTTGGCTTCTCCGTCTCCGTGGGACCATCATATACATCAATAACGTAATATAACCTAACCTAACCCAACCTAACTTCTCGGCGCTAATATTTGAAAACATACCTGGCGAGGTGGCCTCTACGTCTCCGTGGGTCCTTTATATACATCAATAACGTAATATAACCTAACCTAACCCAACCTAGCATCTCGGCGGTAATATTTGACATCATTCCTGGCGAGTTGGCCTCTACGTCTCCGTGTAACCCTCGTATACATCAATAACGTAATATAACGTAACTTAACCCAACCTATCATCTCGGCGGTAATATTTGACAACATTCCTGGCTTGTTGGCCTCCACGTCTCCTTGGGACCTTTATATACTTCAATAACGTACTATAACCTAACCTAACCCAACCTAGCATCTCGGCGGTAATATTTGCCCAAATTCCTGGCTTGTTAGCCTCTACGTCTCCGTGAGACCTTTATATACATCAATAACGTAATATAACATTACATAACCCAATCTAACATCTCGGCGGTAATATTTGAAAACATACCTGGCGAGTTGGCTTCTCCGTCTCCGTGGGACCATCATATACATCAATAACGTAATATAACCTAACCTAACCCAACCTAACTTCTCGGCGCTAATATTTGAAAACATACCTGGCGAGGTGGCCTCTACGTCTCCGTGGGTCCTTTATATACATCAATAACGTAATATAACCTAACCTAACCCAACCTAGCATCTCGTCGGTAATATTTGACATCATTCCTGGCGAGTTGGCCTCTACGTCTCCGTGTAACCCTCGTATACATCAATAACGTAATATAACGTAACTTAACCCAACCTATCATCTCGGCGGTAATATTTGACAACATTCCTGGCTTGTTGGCCTCTACGTCTCCTTGGGACCTTTATATACTTCAATAACGTACTATAACCTAACCTAACCCAACCTAGCATCTCGGCGGTAATATTTGCCCAAATTCCTGGCTTGTTAGCCTCTACGTCTCCGTGAGACCTTTATATACATCAATAACGTAATATAACATTACATAACCCAATCTAACATCTCGACGGTAATATTTGACCACATTCCTGGCTTGTTGGCCTCTACGTCTCCGTGGGACCTTTATATACATCAATAACATAATATAAGCTAGCCTAACCCAATCTAACATCTCGGCGGTAATATTTGACCACATTCCTGGCTTGTTGGCCTCTACGTCTCCGTGGGACCTTTATATACCTCAATAACGTAATATAACCTAACCTAACCCAATCTAACATCTCGGCGGTAATATTTGACAACATTCCTGGCATGTTGGCCTCTACGTCTCCGTGGGACCTTTATATACATCTATAACGTAATATAACCTAACCTAACCCAACCGATCATCTCGGCGGTAATATTTGACAACATTCCTGGCGAGTTGGCCCCTACGTCTCCGTTTGACCTTCATATGCATCAATAACGTAATATAACCTAACCTAACGCAACCTAACATCTCGGCGGTAATATTTGACATCATTCCTGGCGAGTTGGCCTCTATGTCTCCGTGTAACCCTCGTATACATCAATAACGTAATATAACGTAACTTAATCCAACCTATCATCTCGGCGGTAATATTTGACAACATTCCTGGCGAGGTGGCCTCTATGTCTCCGTGTAACCCTCGTATACATCAATAACGTAATATAACGTAACTTAATCCTACCTATCATATCGGGGGTAATATTTGACAAGATTCTCGGCGAGTTGGCCTCTACGTCTTCGTGGGACCTTTATACACATCAATAACGTAATATAACTTAACCTAACCCAACCTAACATCTCCGCGGTAATATTTGACAACATACCTGGCGAGTTGGCCTCTACGTCTCCGTGGGACATTTATATACATCAATAACATAATATAAGCTAGCCTAATCCAATCTAACATCTCGGCGATAATATTTGACAAAATTACTGGCGAGTTGGCTTCTCCGTCTCCGTGGGACCATCATATACATCAATAACGTAATATAACCTAACCTAACCCAACCTAACTTCTCGGCGCTAATATTTGAAAACATACCTGGCGAGGTGGCCTCTACGTCTCCGTGGGTCCTTTATATACATCAATAACGTAATATAACCTAACCTAACCCAACCTAGCATCTCGTCGGTAATATTTGACATCATTCCTGGCGAGTTGGCCTCTACGTCTCCGTGTAACCCTCGTATACATCAATAACGTAATATAACGTAACTTAACCCAACCTATCATCTCGGCGGTAATATTTGACAACATTCCTGGCTTGTTGGCCTCTACGTCTCCTTGGGACCTTTATATACTTCAATAACGTACTATAACCTAACCTAACCCAACCTAGCATCTCGGCGGTAATATTTGCCCAAATTCCTGGCTTGTTAGCCTCTACGTCTCCGTGAGACCTTTATATACATCAATAACGTAATATAACATTACATAACCCAATCTAACATCTCGACGGTAATATTTGACCACATTCCTGGCTTGTTGGCCTCTACGTCTCCGTGGGACCTTTATATACATCAATAACATAATATAAGCTAGCCTAACCCAATCTAACATCTCGGCGGTAATATTTGACCACATTCCTGGCTTGTTGGCCTCTACGTCCCCGTGGGACCTTTATATACATCAATAACGTAATATAACCTAACCTAACGCAACCTAACATCTCGGCGATAATATTTGACATCATTCCTAGCGAGTTGGACTCTATGTCTCCGTGTAACCCTCGTATACATCAATAACGTAATATAACGTAACTTAACCCAACCTATCATCGCGGCGGTAATATTTGACAACATTCCTGGCGAGTTGGCCTCTACGTCTCCATGGGACCTTCATATGCATCAATAACGTAATATAACCTAACCTAACGCAACCTAACATCTCGGCGGTAATATTTGACATCATTCCTGGCGAGTTGGCCTCTATGTCTCCGTGTAACCCTCGTATACATCAATAACGTAATATAACGTAACTTAATCCAACCTATCATCTCGGCGGTAATATTTGACAACATTCCTGGCGAGGTGGCCTCTATGTCTCCGTGTAACCCTCGTATACATCAATAACGTAATATAACGTAACTTAATCCTACCTATCATATCGGGGGTAATATTTGACAAGATTCTCGGCGAGTTGGCCTCTACGTCTTCGTGGGACCTTTATACACATCAATAACGTAATATAACTTAACCTAACCCAACCTAACATCTCCGCGGTAATATTTGACAACATACCTGGCGAGTTGGCCTCTACGTCTCCGTGGGACATTTATATACATCAATAACATAATATAAGCTAGCCTAATCCAATCTAACATCTCGGCGATAATATTTGACAAAATTACTGGCGAGTTGGCTTCTCCGTCTCCGTGGGACCATCATATACATCAATAACGTAATATAACCTAACCTAACCCAACCTAACTTCTCGGCGCTAATATTTGAAAACATACCTGGCGAGGTGGCCTCTACGTCTCCGTGGGTCCTTTATATACATCAATAACGTAATATAACCTAACCTAACCCAACCTAGCATCTCGGCGGTAATATTTGACATCATTCCTGGCGAGTTGGCCTCTACGTCTCCGTGTAACCCTCGTATACATCAATAACGTAATATAACGTAACTTAACCCAACCTATCATCTCGGCGGTAATATTTGACAACATTCCTGGCTTGTTGGCCTCTACGTCTCCTTGGGACCTTTATATACTTCAATAACGTACTATAACCTAACCTAACCCAACCTAGCATCTCGGCGGTAATATTTGCACAAATTCCTGGCTTGTTAGCCTCTACGTCTCCGTGAGACCTTTATATACATCAATAACGTAATATAACATTACATAACCCAATCTAACATCTCGGCGGTAATATTTGAAAACATACCTGGCGAGTTGGCTTCTCCGTCTCCGTGGGACCATCATATACATCAATAACGTAATATAACCTAACCTAACCCAACCTAACTTCTCGGCGCTAATATTTGAAAACATACCTGGCGAGGTGGCCTCTACGTCTCCGTGGGTCCTTTATATACATCAATAACGTAATATAACCTAACCTAACCCAACCTAGCATCTCGTCGGTAATATTTGACATCATTCCTGGCGAGTTGGCCTCTACGTCTCCGTGTAACCCTCGTATACATCAATAACGTAATATAACGTAACTTAACCCAACCTATCATCTCGGCGGTAATATTTGACAACATTCCTGGCTTGTTGGCCTCTACGTCTCCTTGGGACCTTTATATACTTCAATAACGTACTATAACCTAACCTAACCCAACCTAGCATCTCGGCGGTAATATTTGCCCAAATTCCTGGCTTGTTAGCCTCTACGTCTCCGTGAGACCTTTATATACATCAATAACGTAATATAACATTACATAACCCAATCTAACATCTCGACGGTAATATTTGACCACATTCCTGGCTTGTTGGCCTCTACGTCTCCGTGGGACCTTTATATACATCAATAACATAATATAAGCTAGCCTAACCCAATCTAACATCTCGGCGGTAATATTTGACCACATTCCTGGCTTGTTGGCCTCTACGTCCCCGTGGGACCTTTATATACATCAATAACGTAATATGACCTAACCTAACGCAACCTAACATCTCGGCGATAATATTTGACATCATTCCTGGCGAGTTGGACTCTATGTCTCCGTGTAACCCTCGTATACATCAATAACGTAATATAACGTAACTTAACCCAACCTATCATCGCGGCGGTAATATTTGACAACATTCCTGGCGAGTTGGCCTCTACGTCTCCATGGGACCTTCATATGCATCAATAACGTAATATAACCTAACCTAACGCAACCTAACATCTCGGCGGTAATATTTGACATCATTCCTGGCGAGTTGGCCTCTATGTCTCCGTGTAACCCTCGTATACATCAATAACGTAATATAACGTAACTTAATCCTACCTATCATATCGGGGGTAATATTTGACAAGATTCTCGGCGAGTTGGCCTCTACGTCTTCGTGGGACCTTTATACACATCAATAACGTAATATAACTTAACCTAACCCAACCTAACATCTCCGCGGTAATATTTGACAACATACCTGGCGAGTTGGCCTCTACGTCTCCGTGGGACATTTATATACATCAATAACATAATATAAGCTAGCCTAATCCAATCTAACATCTCGGCGATAATATTTGACAAAATTACTGGCGAGTTGGCTTCTCCGTCTCCGTGGGACCATCATATACATCAATAACGTAATATAACCTAACCTAACCCAACCTAACTTCTCGGCGCTAATATTTGAAAACATACCTGGCGAGGTGGCCTCTACGTCTCCGTGGGTCCTTTATATACATCAATAACGTAATATAACCTAACCTAACCCAACCTAGCATCTCGGCGGTAATATTTGACATCATTCCTGGCGAGTTGGCCTCTACGTCTCCGTGTAACCCTCGTATACATCAATAACGTAATATAACGTAACTTAACCCAACCTATCATCTCGGCGGTAATATTTGACAACATTCCTGGCTTGTTGGCCTCTACGTCTCCTTGGGACCTTTATATACTTCAATAACGTACTATAACCTAACCTAACCCAACCTAGCATCTCGGCGGTAATATTTGCCCAAATTCCTGGCTTGTTAGCCTCTACGTCTCCGTGAGACCTTTATATACATCAATAACGTAATATAAAATTACATAACCCAATCTAACATCTCGACGGTAATATTTGACCACATTCCTGGCTTGTTGGCCTCTACGTCTCCGTGGGACCTTTATATACATCAATAACATAATATAAGCTAGCCTAACCCAATCTAACATCTCGGCGGTAATATTTGACCACATTCCTGGCTTGTTGGCCTCTACGTCCCCGTGGGACTTTTATATGCATCAATAACGTAATATAACCTAACCTAACGCAACCTAACATCTCGGCGATAATATTTGACATCATTCCTGGCGAGTTGGCCTCTACGTCTCCGTGTAACCCTCGTATACATCAATAACGTAATATAACCTAACCTAACCCAATCTAACATCTCGGCGGTAATATTTGACAACATTCCTGGCATGTTGGCCTCTACGTCTCCGTGGGACCTTTATATACATCAATAACGTAATATAACCTAACCTAACGCAACCTAACATCTCGGCGATAATATTTGACAACATTCCTGGCGAGTTGGCCTCTATGTCTCCGTGTAACCCTCGTATACATCAATAACGTAATATAACGTACCTTAACCCAACCTATCATCCCGGCGGTAATATTTGACAACATTCCTGGCTTGTTGGCCTCTACGTCTCCTTGGGACGTTTATATACTTCAATAACGTACTATAACCTAACCTAACCCAATCTAGCATCTCGGCGGTAATATTTGACCAAATTCCTGGCTTGTTAGCCTCTACGTCTCCGTGAGACCTTTATATACATCAATAACGTAATATAACATAACCTAACCCAATCTAACATCTCGACGGTAATATTTGACCACATTCCTGGCTTGTTGGCCTCTACGTCTCCGTGGGACCTTTATATACATCAATAACATAATATAAGCTAGCCTAACCCAATCTAACATCTCGGCGGTAATATTTGACCACATTCCTGGCCTGTTGGCCTCTACGTCTCCGTGGGACCTTTATATACCTCAATAACGTAATATAACCTAACCTAACCCAATCTAACATCTCGGCGGTAATATTTGACAACATTCCTGGCATGTTGGCCTCTACGTCTCCGTGGGACCTTTATATACATCTATAACGTAATATAACCTAACCTAACCCAACCGATCATCTCGGCGGTAATATTTGACAACATTCCTGGCGAGTTGGCCCCTACGTCTCCGTTTGACCTTCATATGCATCAATAACGTAATATAACCTAACCTAACGCAACCTAACATCTCGGCGGTAATATTTGACATCATTCCTGGCGAGTTGGCCTCTATGTCTCCGTGTAACCCTCGTATACATCAATAACGTAATATAACGTAACTTAATCCAACCTATCATCTCGGCGGTAATATTTGACAACATTCCTGGCGAGGTGGCCTCTATGTCTCCGTGTAACCCTCGTATACATCAATAACGTAATATAACGTAACTTAATCCTACCTATCATATCGGGGGTAATATTTGACAAGATTCTCGGCGAGTTGGCCTCTACGTCTTCGTGGGACCTTTATACACATCAATAACGTAATATAACTTAACCTAACCCAACCTAACATCTCCGCGGTAATATTTGACAACATACCTGGCGAGTTGGCCTCTACGTCTCCGTGGGACATTTATATACATCAATAACATAATATAAGCTAGCCTAATCCAATCTAACATCTCGGCGATAATATTTGACAAAATTACTGGCGAGTTGGCTTCTCCGTCTCCGTGGGACCATCATATACATCAATAACGTAATATAACCTAACCTAACCCAACCTAACTTCTCGGCGCTAATATTTGAAAACATACCTGGCGAGGTGGCCTCTACGTCTCCGTGGGTCCTTTATATACATCAATAACGTAATATAACCTAACCTAACCCAACCTAGCATCTCGTCGGTAATATTTGACATCATTCCTGGCGAGTTGGCCTCTACGTCTCCGTGTAACCCTCGTATACATCAATAACGTAATATAACGTAACTTAACCCAACCTATCATCTCGGCGGTAATATTTGACAACATTCCTGGCTTGTTGGCCTCTACGTCTCCTTGGGACCTTTATATACTTCAATAACGTACTATAACCTAACCTAACCCAACCTAGCATCTCGGCGGTAATATTTGCCCAAATTCCTGGCTTGTTAGCCTCTACGTCTCCGTGAGACCTTTATATACATCAATAACGTAATATAACATTACATAACCCAATCTAACATCTCGACGGTAATATTTGACCACATTCCTGGCTTGTTGGCCTCTACGTCTCCGGGGGACCTTTATATACATCAATAACATAATATAAGCTAGCCTAACCCAATCTAACATCTCGGCGGTAATATTTGACCACATTCCTGGCTTGTTGGCCTCTACGTCCCCGTGGGACCTTTATATACATCAATAACGTAATATAACCTAACCTAACGCAACCTAACATCTCGGCGATAATATTTGACATCATTCCTAGCGAGTTGGACTCTATGTCTCCGTGTAACCCTCGTATACATCAATAACGTAATATAACGTAACTTAACCCAACCTATCATCGCGGCGGTAATATTTGACAACATTCCTGGCGAGTTGGCCTCTACGTCTCCATGGGACCTTCATATGCATCAATAACGTAATATAACCTAACCTAACGCAACCTAACATCTCGGCGGTAATATTTGACATCATTCCTGGCGAGTTGGCCTCCATGTCTCCGTGTAACCCTCGTATACATCAATAACGTAATATAACGTAACTTAATCCAACCTATCATCTCGGCGGTAATATTTGACAACATTCCTGGCGAGGTGGCCTCTATGTCTCCGTGTAACCCTCGTATACATCAATAACGTAATATAACGTAACTTAATCCTACCTATCATATCGGGGGTAATATTTGACAAGATTCTCGGCGAGTTGGCCTCTACGTCTTCGTGGGACCTTTATACACATCAATAACGTAATATAACTTAACCTAACCCAACCTAACATCTCCGCGGTAATATTTGACAACATACCTGGCGAGTTGGCCTCTACGTCTCCGTGGGACATTTATATACATCAATAACATAATATAAGCTAGCCTAATCCAATCTAACATCTCGGCGATAATATTTGACAAAATTACTGGCGAGTTGGCTTCTCCGTCTCCGTGGGACCATCATATACATCAATAACGTAATATAACCTAACCTAACCCAACCTAACTTCTCGGCGCTAATATTTGAAAACATACCTGGCGAGGTGGCCTCTACGTCTCCGTGGGTCCTTTACATACATCAATAACGTAATATAACCTAACCTAACCCAACCTAGCATCTCGGCGGTAATATTTGACATCATTCCTGGCGAGTTGGCCTCTACGTCTCCGTGTAACCCTCGTATACATCAATAACGTAATATAACGTAACTTAACCCAACCTATCATCTCGGCGGTAATATTTGACAACATTCCTGGCTTGTTGGCCTCTACGTCTCCTTGGGACCTTTATATACTTCAATAACGTACTATAACCTAACCTAACCCAACCTAGCATCTCGGCGGTAATATTTGCCCAAATTCCTGGCTTGTTAGCCTCTACGTCTCCGTGAGACCTTTATATACATCAATAACGTAATATAACATTACATAACCCAATCTAACATCTCGGCGGTAATATTTGAAAACATACCTGGCGAGTTGGCTTCTCCGTCTCCGTGGGACCATCATATACATCAATAACGTAATATAACCTAACCTAACCCAACCTAACTTCTCGGCGCTAATATTTGAAAACATACCTGGCGAGGTGGCCTCTACGTCTCCGTGGGTCCTTTATATACATCAATAACGTAATATAACCTAACCTAACCCAACCTAGCATCTCGTCGGTAATATTTGACATCATTCCTGGCGAGTTGGCCTCTACGTCTCCGTGTAACCCTCGTATACATCAATAACGTAATATAACGTAACTTAACCCAACCTATCATCTCGGCGGTAATATTTGACAACATTCCTGGCTTGTTGGCCTCTACGTCTCCTTGGGACCTTTATATACTTCAATAACGTACTATAACCTAACCTAACCCAACCTAGCATCTCGGCGGTAATATTTGCCCAAATTCCTGGCTTGTTAGCCTCTACGTCTCCGTGAGACCTTTATATACATCAATAACGTAATATAACATTACATAACCCAATCTAACATCTCGACGGTAATATTCGACCACATTCCTGGCTTGTTGGCCTCTACGTCTCCGTGGGACCTTTATATACATCAATAACATAATATAAGCTAGCCTAACCCAATCTAACATCTCGGCGGTAATATTTGACCACATTCCTGGCTTGTTGGCCTCTACGTCCCCGTGGGACCTTTATATACATCAATAACGTAATATAACCTAACCTAACGCAACCTAACATCTCGGCGATAATATTTGACATCATTCCTGGCGAGTTGGACTCTATGTCTCCGTGTAACCCTCGTATACATCAATAACGTAATATAACGTAACTTAACCCAACCTATCATCGCGGCGGTAATATTTGACAACATTCCTGGCGAGTTGGCCTCTACGTCTCCGTGTAACCCTCGTATACATCAATAACGTAATATAACCTAACCTAACCCAATCTAACATCTCGGCGGTAATATTTGACAACATTCCTGGCATGTTGGCCTCTACGTCTCCGTGGGACCTTTATATACATCTATAACGTAATATAACCTAACCTAACCCAACCGATCATCTCGGCGGTAATATTTGACAACATTCCTGGCGAGTTGGCCCCTACGTCTCCGTTTGACCTTCATATGCATCAATAACGTAATATAACCTAACCTAACGCAACCTAACATCTCGGCGGTAATATTTGACATCATTCCTGGCGAGTTGGCCTCTATGTCTCCGTGTAACCCTCGTATACATCAATAACGTAATATAACGTAACTTAATCCAACCTATCATCTCGGCGGTAATATTTGACAACATTCCTGGCGAGGTGGCCTCTATGTCTCCGTGTAACCCTCGTATACATCAATAACGTAATATAACGTAACTTAATCCTACCTATCATCTCGGGGGTAATATTTGACAACATTCCTGGCGAGTTGGCCTCTACGTCTTCGTGGGACCTTTATACACATCAATAACGTAATATAACTTAACCTAACCCAACCTAACATCTCCGCGGTAATATTTGACAACATACCTGGCGAGTTGGCCTCTACGTATCCGTGGGCCCTTCATATACATCAATAACGAAATATAACCTAACCTAACCCAACCTATCATCTCGGCGGTAATATTTGACAAAATTACTGGCGAGTTGGCTTCTCCGTCTCCGTGGGACCATCATATACATCAATAACGTAATATAACCTAACCTAACCCAACCTAACTTCTCGGCGCTAATATTTGAAAACATACCTGGCGAGGTGGCCTCTACGTCTCCGTGGGTCCTTTATATACATCAATAACGTAATATAACCTAACCTAACCCAACCTAGCATCTCGGCGGTAATATTTGACATCATTCCTGGCGATTTGGCCTCTACGTCTCCGTGTAACCCTCGTATACAACAATAACGTAATATAAAGTAACTTAAGCCAACTTATCATCTCGGCGGTAATGTTTGAAAACATTCCTGGCGATTTGGCATCTACTTCTCCGTGGGACCTTTATATACATCAATAACGTAATATAACCTAACCTAACCCAATCTAACATCTCGGCGGTAATATTTGACAACATTCCTGGCATGTTGGCCTCTACGTCTCCGTGGGACCTTTATATACATCTATAACGTAATATAACCTAACCTAACCCAACCGATCATCTCGGCGGTAATATTTGACAACATTCCTGGCGAGTTGGCCCCTACGTCTCCGTTTGACCTTCATATGCATCAATAACGTAATATAACCTAACCTAACGCAACCTAACATCTCGGCGGTAATATTTGACATCATTCCTGGCGAGTTGGCCTCTATGTCTCCGTGTAACCCTCGTATACATCAATAACGTAATATAACGTAACTTAATCCAACCTATCATCTCGGCGGTAATATTTGACAACATTCCTGGCGAGGTGGCCTCTATGTCTCCGTGTAACCCTCGTATACATCAATAACGTAATATAACGTAACTTAATCCTACCTATCATCTCGGGGGTAATATTTGACAACATTCCTGGCGAGTTGGCCTCTACGTCTCCGTCGGTCCTTTATATACATCAATAACGTAATATAACCTAACCTAACCCAACCTAGCATCTCGGCGGTAATATTTGACATCATTCCTGGCGAGTTGGCCTCTACGTCTCCGTGTAACCCTCGTATACATCAATAACGTAATATAACGTAACTTAACCCAACCTATCATCTCGGCGGTAATATTTGACAACATTCCTGGCTTGTTGGCCTCTACGTCTCCTTGGGACCTTTATATACTTCAATAACGTACTATAACCTAACCTAACCCAACCTAGCATCTCGGCGGTAATATTTGCCCAAATTCCTGGCTTGTTAGCCTCTACGTCTCCGTGAGACCTTTATATACATCAATAACGTAATATAACATTACATAACCCAATCTAACATCTCGACGGTAATATTTGACCACATTCCTGGCTTGTTGGCCTCTACGTATCCGTGGGACCTTTATATACATCAATAACATAATATAAGCTAGCCTAATCCAATCTAACATCTCGGCGATAATATTTGACAAAATTACTGGCGAGTTGGCTTCTCCGTCTCCGTGGGACCATCATATACATCAATAACGTAATATAACCTAACCTAACCCAACCTAACTTCTCGGCGCTAATATTTGAAAACATACCTGGCGAGGTGGCCTCTACGTCTCCGTGGGTCCTTTATATACATCAATAACGTAATATAACCTAACCTAACCCAACCTAGCATCTCGGCGGTAATATTTGACATCATTCCTGGCGAGTTGGCCTCTACGTCTCCGTGTAACCCTCGTATACATCAATAACGTAATATAACGTAACTTAACCCAACCTATCATCTCGGCGGTAATATTTGACAACATTCCTGGCTTGTTGGCCTCTACGTCTCCTTGGGACCTTTATATACTTCAATAACGTACTATAACCTAACCTAACCCAACCTAGCATCTCGGCGGTAATATTTGCCCAAATTCCTGGCTTGTTAGCCTCTACGTCTCCGTGAGACCTTTATATACATCAATAACGTAATATAACATTACATAACCCAATCTAACATCTCGACGGTAATATTTGACCACATTCCTGGCTTGTTGGCCTCTACGTCTCCGTGGGACCTTTATATACATCAATAACATAATATAAGCTAGCCTAATCCAATCTAACATCTCGGCGATAATATTTGACAAAATTACTGGCGAGTTGGCCTCTACGTCTCCGTGTAACCCTCGTATACATCAATAACGTAATATAACGTAACTTAACCCAACCTATCATCTCGGCGGTAATATTTGACAACATTCCTGGCTTGTTGGCCTCTACGTCTCCTTGGGACCTTTATATACTTCAATAACGTACTATAACCTAACCTAACCCAACCTAGCATCTCGGCGGTAATATTTGCCCAAATTCCTGGCTTGTTAGCCTCTACGTCTCCGTGAGACCTTTATATACATCAATAACGTAATATAACATTACATAACCCAATCTAACATCTCGACGGTAATATTTGACCACATTCCTGGCTTGTTGGCCTCTACGTCTCCGTGGGACCTTTATATACATCAATAACATAATATAAGCTAGCCTAATCCAATCTAACATCTCGGCGATAATATTTGACAAAATTACTGGCGAGTTGGCTTCTCCGTCTCCGTGGGACCATCATATACATCAATAACGTAATATAACCTAACCTAACCCAACCTAACTTCTCGGCGCTAATATTTGAAAACATACCTGGCGAGGTGGCCTCTACGTCTCCGTGGGTCCTTTATATACATCAATAACGTAATATAACCTAACCTAACCCAACCTAGCATCTCGGCGGTAATATTTGACATCATTCCTGGCGAGTTGGCCTCTACGTCTCCGTGTAACCCTCGTATACATCAATAACGTAATATAACGTAACTTAACCCAACCTATCATCTCGGCGGTAATATTTGACAACATTCCTGGCTTGTTGGCCTCTACGTCTCCTTGGGACCTTTATATACTTCAATAACGTACTATAACCTAACCTAACCCAACCTAGCATCTCGGCGGTAATATTTGCCCAAATTCCTGGCTTGTTAGCCTCTACGTCTCCGTGAGACCTTTATATACATCAATAACGTAATATAATATTACATAACCCAATCTAACATCTCGACGGTAATATTTGACCACATTCCTGGCTTGTTGGCCTCTACGTCTCCGTGGGACCTTTATATACATCAATAACATAATATAAGCTAGCCTAATCCAATCTAACATCTCGGCGATAATATTTGACAAAATTACTGGCGAGTTGGCTTCTCCGTCTCCGTGGGACCATCATATACATCAATAACGTAATATAACCTAACCTAACCCAACCTAACTTCTCGGCGCTAATATTTGAAAACATACCTGGCGAGGTGGCCTCTACGTCTCCGTGGGTCCTTTATATACATCAATAACGTAATATAACCTAACCTAACCCAACCTAGCATCTCGGCGGTAATATTTGACATCATTCCTGGCGAGTTGGCCTCTACGTCTCCGTGTAACCCTCGTATACATCAATAACGTAATATAACGTAACTTAACCCAACCTATCATCTCGGCGGTAATATTTGACAACATTCCTGGCTTGTTGGCCTCTACGTCTCCTTGGGACCTTTATATACTTCAATAACGTACTATAACCTAACCTAACCCAACCTAGCATCTCGGCGGTAATATTTGCCCAAATTCCTGGCTTGTTAGCCTCTACGTCTCCGTGAGACCTTTATATACATCAATAACGTAATATAACATTACATAACCCAATCTAACATCTCGACGGTAATATTTGACCACATTCCTGGCTTGTTGGCCTCTACGTCTCCGTGGGACCTTTATATACATCAATAACATAATATAAGCTAGCCTAATCCAATCTAACATCTCGGCGATAATATTTGACAAAATTACTGGCGAGTTGGCTTCTCCGTCTCCGTGGGACCATCATATACATCAATAACGTAATATAACCTAACCTAACCCAACCTAACTTCTCGGCGCTAATATTTGAAAACATACCTGGCGAGGTGGCCTCTACGTCTCCGTGGGTCCTTTATATACATCAATAACGTAATATAACCTAACCTAACCCAACCTAGCATCTCGGCGGTAATATTTGACATCATTCCTGGCGAGTTGGCCTCTACGTCTCCGTGTAACCCTCGTATACATCAATAACGTAATATAACGTAACTTAACCCAACCTATCATCTCGGCGGTAATATTTGACAACATTCCTGGCTTGTTGGCCTCTACGTCTCCTTGGGACCTTTATATACTTCAATAACGTACTATAACCTAACCTAACCCAACCTAGCATCTCGGCGGTAATATTTGCCCAAATTCCTGGCTTGTTAGCCTCTACGTCTCCGTGAGACCTTTATATACATCAATAACGTAATATAACATTACATAACCCAATCTAACATCTCGACGGTAATATTTGACCACATTCCTGGCTTGTTGGCCTCTACGTCTCCGTGGGACCTTTATATACATCAATAACATAATATAAGCTAGCCTAATCCAATCTAAGATCTCGGCGATAATATTTGACAAAATTACTGGCGAGTTGGCTTCTCCGTCTCCGTGGGACCATCATATACATCAATAACGTAATATAACCTAACCTAACCCAACCTAACTTCTCGGCGCTAATATTTGAAAACATACCTGGCGAGGTGGCCTCTACGTCTCCGTGGGTCCTTTATATACATCAATAACGTAATATAACCTAACCTAACCCAACCTAGCATCTCGGCGGTAATATTTGACATCATTCCTGGCGAGTTGGCCTCTACGTCTCCGTGTAACCCTCGTATACATCAATAACGTAATATAACGTAACTTAACCCAACCTATCATCTCGGCGGTAATATTTGACAACATTCCTGGCTTGTTGGCCTCTACGTCTCCTTGGGACCTTTATATACTTCAATAACGTACTATAACCTAACCTAACCCAACCTAGCATCTCGGCGGTAATATTTGCCCAAATTCCTGGCTTGTTAGCCTCTACGTCTCCGTGAGACCTTTATATACATCAATAACGTAATATAACATTACATAACCCAATCTAACATCTCGACGGTAATATTTGACCACATTCCTGGCTTGTTGGCCTCTACGTCTCCGTGGGACCTTTATATACATCAATAACATAATATAAGCTAGCCTAATCCAATCTAAGATCTCGGCGATAATATTTGACAAAATTACTGGCGAGTTGGCTTCTCCGTCTCCGTGGGACCATCATATACATCAATAACGTAATATAACCTAACCTAACCCAACCTAACTTCTCGGCGCTAATATTTGAAAACATACCTGGCGAGGTGGCCTCTACGTCTCCGTGGGTCCTTTATATACATCAATAACGTAATATAACCTAACCTAACCCAACCTAGCATCTCGGCGGTAATATTTGACATCATTCCTGGCGAGTTGGCCTCTACGTCTCCGTGTAACCCTCGTATACATCAATAACGTAATATAACGTAACTTAACCCAACCTATCATCTCGGCGGTAATATTTGACAACATTCCTGGCTTGTTGGCCTCTACGTCTCCTTGGGACCTTTATATACTTCAATAACGTACTATAACCTAACCTAACCCAACCTAGCATCTCGGCGGTAATATTTGCCCAAATTCCTGGCTTGTTAGCCTCTACGTCTCCGTGAGACCTTTATATACATCAATAACGTAATATAACATTACATAACCCAATCTAACATCTCGACGGTAATATTTGACCACATTCCTGGCTTGTTGGCCTCTACGTCTCCGTGGGACCTTTATATACATCAATAACATAATATAAGCTAGCCTAATCCAATCTAACATCTCGGCGATAATATTTGACAAAATTACTGGCGAGTTGGCTTCTCCGTCTCCGTGGGACCATCATATACATCAATAACGTAATATAACCTAACCTAACCCAACCTAACTTCTCGGCGCTAATATTTGAAAACATACCTGGCGAGGTGGCCTCTACGTCTCCGTGGGTCCTTTATATACATCAATAACGTAATATAACCTAACCTAACCCAACCTAGCATCTCGGCGGTAATATTTGACATCATTCCTGGCGAGTTGGCCTCTACGTCTCCGTGTAACCCTCGTATACATCAATAACGTAATATAACGTAACTTAACCCAACCTATCATCTCGGCGGTAATATTTGACAACATTCCTGGCTTGTTGGCCTCTACGTCTCCTTGGGACCTTTATATACTTCAATAACGTACTATAACCTAACCTAACCCAACCTAGCATCTCGGCGGTAATATTTGCCCAAATTCCTGGCTTGTTAGCCTCTACGTCTCCGTGAGACCTTTATATACATCAATAACGTAATATAACATTACATAACCCAATCTAACATCTCGACGGTAATATTTGACCACATTCCTGGCTTGTTGGCCTCTACGTCTCCGTGGGACCTTTATATACATCAATAACATAATATAAGCTAGCCTAATCCAATCTAACATCTCGGCGATAATATTTGACAAAATTACTGGCGAGTTGGCTTCTCCGTCTCCGTGGGACCATCATATACATCAATAACGTAATATAACCTAACCTAACCCAACCTAACTTCTCGGCGCTAATATTTGAAAACATACCTGGCGAGGTGGCCTCTACGTCTCCGTGGGTCCTTTATATACATCAATAACGTAATATAACCTAACCTAACCCAACCTAGCATCTCGGCGGTAATATTTGACATCATTCCTGGCGAGTTGGCCTCTACGTCTCCGTGTAACCCTCGTATACATCAATAACGTAATATAACGTAACTTAACCCAACCTATCATCTCGGCGGTAATATTTGACAACATTCCTGGCTTGTTGGCCTCTACGTCTCCTTGGGACCTTTATATACTTCAATAACGTACTATAACCTAACCTAACCCAACCTAGCATCTCGGCGGTAATATTTGCCCAAATTCCTGGCTTGTTAGCCTCTACGTCTCCGTGAGACCTTTATATACATCAATAACGTAATATAACATTACATAACCCAATCTAACATCTCGACGGTAATATTTGACCACATTCCTGGCTTGTTGGCCTCTACGTCTCCGTGGGACCTTTATATACATCAATAACATAATATAAGCTAGCCTAATCCAATCTAACATCTCGGCGATAATATTTGACAAAATTACTGGCGAGTTGGCTTCTCCGTCTCCGTGGGACCATCATATACATCAATAACGTAATATAACCTAACCTAACCCAACCTAACTTCTCGGCGCTAATATTTGAAAACATACCTGGCGAGGTGGCCTCTACGTCTCCGTGGGTCCTTTATATACATCAATAACGTAATATAACCTAACCTAACCCAACCTAGCATCTCGGCGGTAATATTTGACATCATTCCTGGCGAGTTGGCCTCTACGTCTCCGTGTAACCCTCGTATACATCAATAACGTAATATAACGTAACTTAACCCAACCTATCATCTCGGCGGTAATATTTGACAACATTCCTGGCTTGTTGGCCTCTACGTCTCCTTGGGACCTTTATATACTTCAATAACGTACTATAACCTAACCTAACCCAACCTAGCATCTCGGCGGTAATATTTGCCCAAATTCCTGGCTTGTTAGCCTCTACGTCTCCGTGAGACCTTTATATACATCAATAACGTAATATAACATTACATAACCCAATCTAACATCTCGACGGTAATATTTGACCACATTCCTGGCTTGTTGGCCTCTACGTCTCCGTGGGACCTTTATATACATCAATAACATAATATAAGCTAGCCTAATCCAATCTAACATCTCGGCGATAATATTTGACAAAATTACTGGCGAGTTGGCTTCTCCGTCTCCGTGGGACCATCATATACATCAATAACGTAATATAACCTAACCTAACCCAACCTAACTTCTCGGCGCTAATATTTGAAAACATACCTGGCGAGGTGGCCTCTACGTCTCCGTGGGTCCTTTATATACATTAATAACGTAATATAACCTAACCTAACCCAACCTAGCATCTCGGCGGTAATATTTGACATCATTCCTGGCGAGTTGGCCTCTACGTCTCCGTGTAACCCTCGTATACATCAATAACGTAATATAACGTAACTTAACCCAACCTATCATCTCGGCGGTAATATTTGACAACATTCCTGGCTTGTTGGCCTCTACGTCTCCTTGGGACCTTTATATACTTCAATAACGTACTATAACCTAACCTAACCCAACCTAGCATCTCGGCGGTAATATTTGCCCAAATTCCTGGCTTGTTAGCCTCTATGTCTCCGTGAGACCTTTATATACATCAATAACGTAATATAACATTACATAACCCAATCTAACATCTCGACGGTAATATTTGACCACATTCCTGGATTGTTGGCCTCTACGTCTCCGTGGGACCTTTATATACATCAATAACATAATATAAGCTAGCCTAACCCAATCTAACATCTCGGCGGTAATATTTGACCACATTCCTGGCTTGTTGGCCTCTACGTCTTCGTGGGACCTTTATACACATCAATAACGTAATATAACTTAACCTAACCCAACCTAACATCTCCGCGGTAATATTTGACAACATACCTGGCGAGTTGGCCTCTACGTATCCGTGGGCCCTTCATATACATCAATAACGAAATATAACCTAACCTAACCCAACCTATCATCTCGGCGGTAATATTTGACAAACTTACTGGCGAGTTGGCTTCTCCGTCTCCGTGGGACCATCATATACATCAATAACGTAATATAACCTAACCTAACCCAACCTAACTTCTCGGCGCTAATATTTGAAAACATACCTGGCGAGGTGGCCTCTACGTCTCCGTGGGTCCTTTATATACATCAATAACGTAATATAACCTAACCTAACCCAACCTAGCATCTCGGCGGTAATATTTGACATCATTCCTGGCGATTTGGCCTCTACGTCTCCGTGTAACCCTCGTATACAACAATAACGTAATATAAAGTAACTTAAGCCAACTTATCATCTCGGCGGTAATGTTTGAAAACATTCCTGGCGATTTGGCATCTACTTCTCCGTGGGACCTTTATATACATCAATAACGTAATATAACCTAACCTAACGCAACCTAACATCTCGGCGATAATATTTGACATCATTCCTGGCGAGTTGGCCTCTACGTCTCCGTGTAACCCTCGTATACATCAATAACGTAATATAACGTACCTTAACCCAACCTATCATCTCGGCGGTAATATTTGACAACATTCCTGGCTTGTTGGCCTCTACGTCTCCGTGGGACCTTTATATACATCAATAACATAATATAAGCTAGCCTAACCCAATCTAACATCTCGGCGGTAATATTTGACCACATTCCTGGCCTGTTGGCCTCTACGTCTCCGTGGGACCTTTATATACCTCAATAACGTAATATAACCTAACCTAACCCAATCTAACATCTCGGCGGTAATATTTGACAACATTCCTGGCATGTTGGCCTCTACGTCTCCGTGGGACCTTTATATACATCTATAACGTAATATAACCTAACCTAACCCAACCGATCATCTCGGCGGTAATATTTGACAACATTCCTGGCGAGTTGGCCCCTACGTCTCCGTTTGACCTTCATATGCATCAATAACGTAATATAACCTAACCTAACGCAACCTAACATCTCGGCGGTAATATTTGACATCATTCCTGGCGAGTTGGCCTCTATGTCTCCGTGTAACCCTCGTATACATCAATAACGTAATATAACGTAACTTAATCCAACCTATCATCTCGGCGGTAATATTTGACAACATTCCTGGCGAGGTGGCCTCTATGTCTCCGTGTAACCCTCGTATACATCAATAACGTAATATAACGTAACTTAACCCAACCTATCATCGCGGCGGTAATATTTGACAACATTCCTGGCGAGTTGGCCTCTACGTCTCCATGGGACCTTTATATACATCAATAACGTAATATAACCTAACCTAACGCAACCTAACATCTCGGCGATAATATTTGACATCATTCCTGGCGAGTTGGCCTCTACGTCTCCGTGTAACCCTCGTATACATCAATAACGTAATATAACGTAACTTAACCCAACCTATCATCTCGGCTGTAATATTTGACAAAATTCCTGGCGAGATGGCCTCTACGTCTTCGTGGGACCTTTATATACATCAATAACGTAATATAACCTAACCTAACCCAACCTAACATCTCGGCGGTAATGTTTGAAAACATTCCTGGCGATTTGGCATCTACTTCTCCGTGGGACCTTTATATACATCAATAACGTAATATAACCTAACCTAACGCAACCTAACATCTCGGCGATAATATTTGACATCATTCCTGGCGAGTTGGCATCTACGTCTCCGTGGGACCTTTATATACATCAATAACGTAATATAACCTAACCTAACCCAACCTAGCATCTCGGCGGTAATATTTGACATCATTTCTGGCGAGTTGGCCTCTACGTCTCCGTGTAACCCTCGTATACAACAGTAACGTAATATAACGTAACTTAACCCAACCTATCATCTCGGCGGTAATATTTGACAACATTCCTGGCGAGTTGGCCTCTACGTCTCCGTGGGACCTTTATATACTTCAATAACGTAATATAACCTAGCCTAACCCAATCTAACATCTCACGGTAATATTTGACCACATTCCTGGCTTGTTGGCTTCTACGTCTCCGTGGGACCTTTATATACTTCAATAACGTAATATAACCTAGCTTAACCCAATCTAACATCTCGGCGGTAATATTTGACCACATTCCTGGCATGTTGGCCTCTACGTCTCCGTGAGACCTTTATATACATCTATAACGTAATATAACCTAACCTAACCCAACCTGTCATCTCGGCGGTAATATTTGACATCATTCCTGGCGAGTTGGCCTCTACGTCTCCGTGTAACCCTCGTATACATAAATAACGTAATATAACGTAACTTAACCCAACCTATCATCTCGGCGGTAATATTTGACAACATTCCTGGCGAGTTGGCCTCTACGTCTCCGTGGGACCTTCATATACATCAATAACGTAATATAACCTAACCTAAACCAACCTAACATCTCGGCGGTAATATTTGACCACATGACTGTCTTGTTGGCCTCTACGTCTCCGTGGGACCTTTATCTACATCAATAACGTAATATAACCTAACCTATCGCAAACTAACATCTCGGCTGTAATATTTGACAAAATTCCTGGCGAGATGGCCTCTACGTCTTCGTGGGACCTTTATATACATCAATAACGTAATATAACCTAACCTAACCCAACCTAACATCTCGGCGGTAATGTTTGAAAACATTCCTGGCGATTTGGCATCTACTTCTCCGTGGGACCTTTATATACATCAATAACGTAATATAACCTAACCTAACGCAACCTAACATCTCGGCGATAATATTTGACATCATTCCTGGCGAGTTGGCATCTACGTCTCCGTGGGACCTTTATATACATCAATAACGTAATATAACCTAACCTAACCCAACCTAGCATCTCGGCGGTAATATTTGACATCATTTCTGGCGAGTTGGCCTCTACGTCTCCGTGTAACCCTCGTATACAACAGTAACGTAATATAACGTAACTTAACCCAACCTATCATCTCGGCGGTAATATTTGACAACATTCCTGGCGAGTTGGCCTCTACGTCTCCGTGGGACCTTTATATACTTCAATAACGTAATATAACCTAGCCTAACCCAATCTAACATCTCACGGTAATATTTGACCACATTCCTGGCTTGTTGGCTTCTACGTCTCCGTGGGACCTTTATATACTTCAATAACGTAATATAACCTAGCTTAACCCAATCTAACATCTCGGCGGTAATATTTGACCACATTCCTGGCATGTTGGCCTCTACGTCTCCGTGAGACCTTTATACACATCAATAACGTAATATAACTTAACCTAATCCAACCTAACATCTCCGCGGTAATACTTGACAACATACCTGGCGATTTGGCCTCTACGTCTCCGTGGGACCTTTATATACATCAATAACATAATATAAGCTAGCCTAAACCAATCTAACATCTCGGCGATAATATTTGACCACATTCCTGGCGAGTTGGCCTCTACGTCTTCGTGGGACCTTTATATACATCAATAACGTAATATAACTTAACCTAACCCAACCTAACATCTCCGCGGTAATATTTGACAACATACCTGGCGAGTTGGCCTCTGCGTATCCGTGGGCCCTTCATAAACATCAATAACGAAATATAACCTAACCTAACCCTATCTAACATCTCGGCGGTAATATTTGACCACATTCCTGGCTTGTTGGCCTCTACGTCTCCGTCGGACCTTTATGTACATCTATAACGTAATATAACCTAACCTAACCCAACCTATCATCTCGGCGGTAATATTTGACAACATTCCTGGCGAGTTGGCCTCTACGTCTCCGTTTGACCTTTATATACATCAATAACGTAATATAACCTAACCTAACCCAACCTAACATCTCGTCTGTAATATCTGGCATCATTCCCGGCGAGTTGGCCTCTACGTCTTCGTGGGACCTTTATATACATCAATAACATAATATAAGCTAGCCTAACCCAATCTAACATCTCGGCGGTAATATTTGACCACATTCCTGGCCTGTTGGCCTCTACGTCTCCGTGGTACCTTTATATACCTCAATAACGTAATATAACCTAACATAACCCAATATAACATCTCGGCGGTAATATTTGACCACATTCCTGGCTTGTTGGCAACTACGTCCCGATGGGACCTTTATATACATCAATAACGTAATATAACCTAACCTAACCCAACCTAACATCTCGTCGGTAATATTTGACATCATTCCTGGCGAGTTGGCCTATACGTCTCCGTGGAACCTTTATATACATCAATAACGTAATATAACCTAACCTAACGCAACCTAACATCTCGGCGGTAAAATTTGACCACATTCCTGGCTTGTTGGCCTCTACGTCCCCGTGGGACCTTTATATACATCAATAACGTAATATAACCTAACCTAACGCAACCTAACATCTCGGCGATAATATTTGATATCATTCCTGGCGAGTTGGCCTCTACGTCTCCGTGTAATCCTCGTATACATCAATAACGTAATATAACGTAACTTAATCCAACCTATCATCTCGGCGGTAATATTTGACAACATTCCTGGCATGTTGGCCTCTACGTCTCCGTGTAACCCTCGTATACATCTATAACGTAATATAACCTAACCTAACCCAACCGATCATCTCGGCGGTAATATTTTACAACATTCCTGGCGAGTTGGCCCCTACGTCTCCGTTTGACCTTCATATGCATCAATAACGTAATATAAGCTAACCTAACGCAACCTAACATCTCGGCGGTAATATTTGACATCATTCCTGGCGAGTTGGCCTCTATGTCTCCGTGTAACCCTCGTATACATCAATAACGTAATATAACGTAACTTAATCCAACCTATCATCTCGGCGGTAATATTTGACAACATTCCTGGCGAGGTGGCCTCTATGTCTCCGTGTAACCCTCGTATACATCAATAACGTAATATAACGTAACTTAATCCTACCTATCATCTCGGGGGTAATATTTGACAACATTCCTGGCGAGTTGGCCTCTACGTCTTCGTGGGACCTTTATACACATCAATAACGTAATATAACTTAACCTAACCCAACCTAACATCTCCGCGGTAATATTTGACAACATACCTGGCGAGTTGGCCTCTACGTATCCGTGGCCCCTTCATATACATCAATAACGAAATGTAACCTAACCTAACCCAACCTATCATCTCGGCGGTAATATTTGACAAAATTACTGGCGAGTTGGCTTCTCCGTCTCCGTGGGACCATCATATACATCAATAACGTAATATAACCTAACCTAACCGAACCTAACTTCTCGGCGCTAATATTTGAAAACATACCTGGCGAGGTGGCCTCTACGTCTCCGTGGGTCCTTTATATACATCAATAACGTAATATAACCTAACCTAACCCAACCTAGCATCTCGGCGGTAATATTTGACATCATTCCTGGCGATTTGGCCTCTACGTCTCCGTGTAACCCTCGTATACAACAATAACGTAATATAAAGTAACTTAAGCCAACTTATCATCTCGGCGGTAATGTTTGAAAACATTCCTGGCGATTTGGAATCTACTTCTCCGTGGGACCTTTATATACATCAATAACGTAATATAACCTAACCTAACGCAACCTAACATCTCGGCGATAATATTTGACATCGTTCCTGGCGAGTTGGCCTCTACGTCTCCGTGTAACCCTCGTATACATCAATAACGTAATATAACGTAACTTAACCCAACCTATCATCTCGGCGGTAATATTTGACAACATTCCTGGCCTGTTGGCCTCTACGTCTCCGTGGGACCTTTATATACCTCAATAACGTAATATAACCTAACATAACCCAATCTAACATCTCGGCGGTAATATTTGACCACATTCCTGGCTTGTTGGCAACTACGTCCCGATGGGACCTTTATATACATCAATAACGTAATATAACCTAACCTAACCCAACCTAACATCTCGTCGGTAATATTTGACATCATTCCTGGCGAGTTGGCCTATACGTCTCCGTGGAACCTTTATATACATCAATAACGTAATATAACCTAACCTAACGCAACCTAACATCTCGGCGGTAATATTTGACCACATTCCTGGCTTGTTGGCCTCTACGTCCCCGTGGGACCTATATATACATCAATAACGTAATATAACCTAACCTAACGCAACCTAACATCTCGGCGATAATATTTGACATCATTCCTGGCGAGTTGGCCTCTACGTCTCCGTGTAACCCTCGTATACATCAATAACGTAATATAACGTAACTTAATCCTACCTATCATCTCGGGGGTAATATTTGACAAGATTCTCGGCGAGTTGGCCTCTACGTCTTCGTGGGACCTTTATACACATCAATAACGTAATATAACTTAACCTAACCCAACCTAACATCTCCGCGGTAATACTTGACAACATACCTGGCGATTTGGCCTCTACGTCTCCGTGGGACCTTTATATACATCAATAACATAATATAAGCTAGCCTAAACCAATCTAACATCTCGGCGATAATATTTGACCACATTCCTGGCGAGTTGGCCTCTACGTCTTCGTGGGACCTTTATATACATCAATAACGTAATATAACCTAACCTAACCCAACCTATCATCTCGGCGGTAATATTTGACAACATTCCTGGCGAGTTGGCCTCTACGTCTCCGTTTGACCTTTATATACATCAATAACGTAATATAACCTAACCTAACCCAACCTAACATCTCGGCGGTAATATTTGACCACGTTCCTGGCTTGTTGCACTCTACGTCTCCGTGGGACCTTCATATAGATCTATAACGTAATATAACCTAACCTAACCCAACCTAACATCTCGGCTGTAATATTTGACAACATTCCTGGCGAGTTGGCATCTACGTCTCCGTGGGACCTTTATATACATCAATAACGTAATATAACCTAACCTAACCCAACCTAGCATCTCGGCGGTAATATTTGACATCATTTCTGGCGAGTTGGCCTCTACGTCTCCGTGTAACCCTCGTATACAACAGTAACGTAATATAACGTAACTTAACCCAACCCATCATCTCGGCGGTAATATTTGACAACATTCCTGGCGAGTTGGCCTCTACGTCTCCGTGGGACCTTTATATACCTCAATAACGTAATATAACCTAGCCTAACCCAATCTAACATCTCACGGTAATATTTGACCACATTCCTGGCTTGTTGGCTTCTACGTCTCCGTGGGACCTTTATATACTTCAATAACGTAATATAACCTAGCCTAACCCAATCTAACATCTCGGCGGTAATATTTGACCACATTCCTGGCTTGTTGGCCTCTACGTCTCCGTGAGACCTTTATATACATCTATAACGTGATATAACCTAACCTAACCCAACCTATCATCTCGGCGGTAATATTTGACATCATTCCTGGCGAGTTGGCCTCTACGTCTCCGTGTAACCCCCGTATACATAAATAACGTAATATAACGTAACTTAACCCAACCTATCATCTCGGCGGTAATATTTGACAACATTCCTGGCGATTTGGCCTCTACGTCTCCGTGGGACCTTCATATACATCAATAACGTAATATAACCTAACCTAAACCAACCTAACATCTCGGCGGTAATATTTGACAACATGACTGTCTTGTTGGCCTCTACGTCTCCGTGGGACCTTTATCTACATCAATAACGTAATATAACCTAACCTATCGCAAACTAACATCTCGGCGGTAATATTTGACATCATTCCTGGCGAGTTGGCCTCTACGTCTCCGTGTAACCCTCGTATACATAAATAACGTAATATAACGTAACTTAACCCAACCTATCATCGCGGCGGTAATATCTGACGACATTCCTGGCGAGTTGGCCTCTACGTCTCCATGGGACCTTTATATACATCAATAACGTAATATAACCTAACCTAACGCAACCTAAAATCTCGGCGATAATATTTGACATCATTCCTGGCGAGTTGGCCTCTACGTCTCCGTGTAACCCTCGTATACATCAATAACGTAATATAACGTAACTTAACCCAACCTATCTTCTCGGAGGTAATATTTGACAAAATTCCTGGCGAGATGGCCTCTACGTCTTCGTGGGACCTTTATATACATCAATAACGTAATATAACCTAACCTAACCCAACCTAACATCTCGTCTGTAATATCTGGCATCATTCCTGGCGAGTTGGCCTCTACGTCTTCGTGGGACCTTTATATACATCAATAACGTAATATAACATAACCTAACCCAATCTAACATCTCGACGGTAATATTTGACCACATTCCTGGCTTGTTGGCCTCTACGTCTCCGTGGGACCTTTGTATACATCAATAACATAATATAAGCTAGCCTAACCCAATCTAACATCTCGGCGGTAATATTTGACCACATTCCTGGCCTGTTGGCCTCTACGTCTCCGTGGGACCTTTATATACCTCAATAACGTAATATAACCTAACATAACCCAATATAACATCTCGGCGGTAATATTTGACCACATTCCTGGCTTGTTGGCAACTACGTCCCGATGGGACCTTTATATACATCAATAACGTAATATAACCTAACCTAACCCAACCTAACATCTCGTCGGTAATATTTCACATCATTCCTGGCGAGTTGGCCTATACGTCTCCGTGGAATCTTTATATACATCAATAACGTAATATAACCTAACCTAACGCAACCTAACATCTCGGCGGTAAAATTTGACCACATTCCTGGCTTGTTGGCCTCTACGTCTCCGTGGGACCTTTATATACATCTATAACGTAATATAACCTAACCTAACCCAACCGATCATCTCGGCGGTAATATTTGACAACATTCCTGGCGAGTTGGCCCCTACGTCTCCGTTTGACCTTCATATGCATCAATAACGTAATATAACCTAACCTAACGCAACCTAACATCTCGGCGGTAATATTTGACATCATTCCTGGCATGTTGGCCTCTACGTCTCCGTGGGACCTTCATATACATCAATAACGTAATATAACCTAACCTAAACCAACCTAACATCTCGGCGGTAATATTTGACCACATGACTGTCTTGTTGGCCTCTACGTCTCCGTGGGACCTTTATCTACATCAATAACGTAATATAACCTAACCTATCGCAAACTAACATCTCGGCGGTAATAATTGACATCATTCCTGGCGAGTTGGCCTCTACGTCTCCGTGTAACCCTCGTATACATAAATAACGTAATATAACGTAACTTAACCCAACCTATCATCGCGGCGGTAATATCTGACAACATTCCTGGCGAGTTGGCCTCTACGTCTCCATGGGACCTTTATATACATCAATAACGTAATATAACCTAACCTAACGCAACCTAACATCTCGGCGATAATATTTGACATCATTCCTGGCGAGTTGGCCTCTACGTCTCCGTGTAACCCTCGTATACATCAATAACGTAATATAACGTAACTTAACCCAACCTATCATCGCGGCGGTAATATCTGACAACATTCCTGGCGAGTTGGCCTCTACGTCTCCATGGGACCTTTATATACATCAATAACGTAATATAACCTAACCTAACGCAACCTAACATCTCGGCGATAATATTTGACATCATTCCTGGCGAGTTGGCCTCTACGTCTCCGTGTAACCCTCGTATACATCAATAACGTAATATAACGTAACTTAACCCAACCTATCATCTCGGCGGTATTATTTGACAAAATTCCTGGCGAGATGGCCTCTACGTCTTCGTGGGACCTATATATACATCAATAACATAATATAAGCTAGCCTAACCAAATCTAACATCTCGACGGTAATATTTGATCACATTCCTGGCTTGTTGGCTTTTACGTCACCGTGGGACCTATATATACATCAATAACATAATATAAGCTAGCCTAACCAAATCTAACATCTCGACGGTAATATTTGATCACATTCCTGGCTTGTTGGCTTTTACGTCTCCGTGGGACCTATATATACATCAATAACATAATATAAGCTAGCCTAACCCAATCTAACATCTCACGGTAATATTTGACCACATTCCTGGCTTGTTGGCTTCTACGTCTCCGTGGGACCTTTATATACTTCAATAACGTAATATAACCTAGCCTAACCCAATTTAACATCTCGGCGGTAATAGTTGACAACTTTCCTGGCGAGTTGGCCTCTACGTCTGCATGGGATCTTTATTAACATCAATAACGTAATATAACATAACCTAACCCAATCTAACATCTCGGCGGTAATATTTGACAACATTCCTGGCATGTTGGCCTCTACGTCTCCGTGGGACCTTTATATACATCTATAACGTAATATAACCTAACCTAACCCAACCGATCATCTCGGCGGTAATATTTGACAACATTCCTGGCGAGTTGGCCTCTACGTCTTCGTGGGACCTTTATATACATCAATAACGTAATATAACTTAACCTAACCCAACCTAACATCTTCTCGGTAATATTTGACAACATACCTGGCGAGTTGGCCTCTACGTATCCGTGGGCCCTTCATATACATCAATAACGAAATATAACCTAACCTAACCCTATCTAACATCTCGGCGGTAATATTTGACCACATTCCTGGCTTGTTGGCCTCTACGTCTCCGTCGGACCTTTATATACATCTATAACGTAATATAACCTAACCTAACGCAACCTAACATCTCGGCGGTAATATTTGACAACATTCCTGGCGAGTTGGCCTCTACGTCTCCGTTTGACCTTTATATACATCAATAACGTAATATAACCTAACTTAACGCAACCTAACATCTCGGCGGTAATATTTGACCACGTTCCTGGCTTGTTGGCCTCTACGTCACCGTGGGACCTTTATATACATCAATAACGTAATATAACCTAACCTATCGCAACCTAACATCTCGGCGGTAATATCTGACATCATTCCTGGCGAGTTGGCCTCTACGTCTCCGTGTAACCCTCGTATACATAAATAACGTAATATAACGTAACTTAACCCAACCTATCATCGCGGCGGTAATATTTGGCAACATTCCTGGCGAGTTGGCATCTACGTCTCCGTGGGACCTTTATATACATCAATAACGTAATATAACCTAACCTAACCCAACCTAGCATCTCGGCGCTAATATTTGACATCATTCCTGGCGAGTTGGCCTCTACGTCTCCGTGTAACCCTCGTATACAACAGTAACGTAATATAACGAAACTTAACCCAACCTATCATCTCGGCGGTAATATTTGTCAACATTCCTGGCGAGTTGGCCTCTACGTCTTCGTGGGACCTTTATATACCTCAATAACGTAATATAACATAACCTAACCCAATCTAACATCTCGACGGTAATATTTGACGACATTCCTGGCTTGTTGGCCTCTACGTCTTCGTGGGACCTATATATACATCAATAACATAATATAAGCTAGCCTAACCCAATCTAACATATCACGGTAATATTTGACCACATTCCTGGCGAGTTGGCCTCTACGTATCCGTGGGCCCTTCATATACATCAATAACGAAATATAACCTAACCTAACCCTATCTAACATCTCGGCGGTAATATTTGACCACATTCCTGGCTTGTTGGCTTCTACGTCTCCGTGGGACCTTTATATACTTCAATAACGTAATATAACCTAGCCTAACCCAATCTAACATCTCGGCGGTAATATTTGACCACATTCCTGGCTTGTTGGCCTCTACGTCTCCGTGAGACCTTTATATACATCTATAACGTAATATAACCTATCCTAACCCAACCTATCATCTCGGCGGTAATATTTGACAACATTCCTGGCGAGTTGGCCTCTACGTCTCCGTTTGACCTTCATATACATCAATAACGTAATATAACCTAACCTAGCGCAACCTAACATCTCGGCGGTAATATTTGACATCATTCCTGGCTAGTTGGCCTCTACGTCTCCGTGTAACCCTCGTATACAACAGTAACGTAATATAACGTAACTTAACCCAACCTATCATCTCGGCGGTAATATTTGACAACATTCCTGGCGAGTTGGCCTCTACGTCTCCGTGTAACCCTCGTATACATAAATAACGTAATATAACGTAACTTAACCCAACCTATCATCTCGGCGGTAATATTTGACAACATTCCTGGCGAGTTGGCCTCTACGTCTCCGTGGGACCTTCATATACATCAATAACGTAATATAACCTAACCTAAACCAACCTAACATCTCGGCGGTAATATTTGACCACATGACTGTCTTGTTGGCCTCTACGTCTCCGTGGGACCTTTATCTACATCAATAACGTAATATAACCTAACCTATCGCAAACTAACATCTCGGCGGTAATATTTGACATCATTCCTGGCGAGTTGGCCTCTACGTCTCCGTGTAACCCTCGTATACATAAATAACGTAATATAACGTAACTTAACCCAACCTATCATCGCGGCGGTAATATCTGACAACATTCCTGGCGAGTTGGACTCTACGTCTCCATGGGACCTTTATATACATCAATAACGTAATATAACCTAACCTAACGCAACCTAACATCTCGGCGATAATATTTGACATCATTCCTGGCGAGTTGGCCTCTACGTCTCCGTGTAACCCTCGTATACATCAATAACGTAATATAACGTAACTTAATCCTACCTATGATCTGGGGGGTAATATTTGACAACATTCCTGGCGAGTTGGCCTCTACGTCTTCGTGGGACCTTTATACACATCAATAACGTAATATAACTTAACCTAACCCAACCTAACATCTCCGCGGTAATATTTGACAACATACCTGGCGAGTTGGCCTCTACGTATCCGTGGGCCCTTCATATACATAAATAACGTAATATAACGTAACTTAACCCAACCTATCATCGCGGCGGTAATATCTGACAACATTCCTGGCGAGTTGGACTCTACGTCTCCATGGGACCTTTATATACATCAATAACGTAATATAACCTAACCTAACGCAACCTAACATCTCGGCGATAATATTTGACATCATTCCTGGCGAGTTGGCCTCTACGTCTCCGTGTAACCCTCGTATACATCAATAACGTAATATAACGTAACTTAATCCTACCTATCATCTGGGGGGTAATATTTGACAACATTCCTGGCGAGTTGGCCTCTACGTCTTCGTGGGACCTTTATACACATCAATAACGTAATATAACTTAACCTAACCCAACCTAACATCTCCGCGGTAATATTTGACAACATACCTGGCGAGTTGGCCTCTACGTATCCGTGGGCCCTTCATATACATCAATAACGAAATATAACCTAACCTAACCCAACCTATCATCTCGGCGGTAATATTTGACAAAATTACTGGCGAGTTGGCTTCTCCGTCTCCGTGGGACCATCATATACATCAATAACGTAATATAACCTAACCTAACCCAACCTAACTTCTCGGCGCTAATATTTGAAAACATACCTGGCGAGGTGGACTCTACGTCTCCGTGGGTCCTTTATATACATCAATAGCGTAATATAACCTAACCTAACCCAACCTAGCATCTCGGCGGTAATATTTGACATCATTCCTGGCGATTTGGCCTCTACGTCTCACTGTAACCCTCGTATACAACAATAACGTAATATAAAGTAACTTAAGCCAACTTATCATCTCGGCGGTAATGTTTGAAAACATTCCTGGCGATTTGGCATCTACTTCTCCGTGGGACCTTTATATACATCAATAACGTAATATAACCTAACCTAACGCAACCTAACTTCTCGGCGCTAATATTTGAAAACATACCTGGCGAGGTGGACTCTACGTCTCCGTGGGTCCTTTATATACATCAATAGCGTAATATAACCTAACCTAACCCAACCTAGCATCTCGGCGGTAATATTTGACATCATTTCTGGCGATTTGGCCTCTACGTCTCACTGTAACCCTCGTATACAACAATAACGTAATATAAAGTAACTTAAGCCAACTTATCATCTCGGCGGTAATGTTTGAAAACATTCCTGGCGATTTGGCATCTACTTCTCCGTGGGACCTTTATATACATCAATAACGTAATATAACCTAACCTAACGCAACCTAACATCTCGGCGATAATATTTGACAACATTCCTGGCGAGTTGGCCTCTACGTCTCCGTGTAACCCTCGTATACATAAATAACGTAATATAACGTAACTTAACCCAACCTATCATCTCGGCGGTAATATTTGACAACATTCCTGGCGAGTTGGCCTCTACGTCTCCGTGGGACCTTCATATACATCAATAACGTAATATAACCTAACCTAAACCAACCTAACATCTCGGCGGTAATATTTGACCACATGACTGTCTTGTTGGCCTCTACGTCTCCGTGGGACCTTTATATACATCAATAACGTAATATAACCTAACCTAACGCAACCTAACATCTCGGCGATAATATTTGACATCATTCCTGGCGAGTTGGCCTCTACGTCTCCGTGTAACCCTCGTATACATCAATAACGTAATATAACGTAACTTAATCCTACCTATCATCTGGGGGGTAATATTTGACAACATTCCTGGCGAGTTGGCCTCTACGTCTTCGTGGGACCTTTATACACATCAATAACGTAATATAACCTAACCTAACCCAACATAGCATCTCGGCGGGAATATTTGACATCATTCCTGGCGAGTTGGCCTCTACGTCTCCGTGTAACCCTCGTATACAACAGTAACGTAATATAACGTAACTTAACCCAACCTATCATCGCGGCGGTAATATTTGACAACATTCCTGGCGAGTTGGCCTCTACGTCTCCATGGGACCTTTATATACATCAATAACTTAATATAACCTAACCTAACGCAACCTAACAGCTCGGCGATAATATTTGACATCATTCCTGCGAGTTGGCCTCTACGTCTCCGTGTAACCCTCGTATACATCAATAACGTAATATAACGTAACTTAACCCAACCTATCATCTCGGCGGTAATGTTTGACAAAATTCCTGGCGAGATGGCCTCTACGTCTTCGTGGGACCTTTATATACATCAATAACGTAATATAACCTAACCTAACCCAACCTAACATCTCGTCTGTAATATCTGGCATCATTCCTGGCGAGTTGGCCTCTACGTCTTCGTGGGACCTTTATATACATCAATAACGTAATATAACATAACCTAACCCAATCTAACATCTCGACGGTAATATTTGACGACATTCCTGGCTTGTTGGCCTCTACGTCTCCGTGGGACCTATATATACATCAATAACATAATATAAGCTAGCCTAACCAAATCTAACATCTCGACGGTAATATTTGATCACATTCCTGACTTGTTGGCCTCTACGTCTCCGTGGGACCTATATATAAATCAATAACATAATATAAGCTAGCCTAACCCAATCTAACATCTCACGGTAATATTTGACCACATTCCTGGCTTGTTGGCTTCTACGTCTCCTTGGGACCTTTATATACTTCAATAACGTAATATAACCTAGCCTAACCCAATTTAACATCGCGGCGGTAATAGTTGACAACTTTCCTGGCGAGTTGGCCTCTACGTCTGCATGGGATCTTTATTAACATCAATAACGTAATATAACATAACCTAACCCAATCTAACATCTCGGCGGTAATATTTGACAACATTCCTGGCATGTTGGCCTCTACGTCTCCGTGGGACCTTTATATACATCTATAACGTAATATAACCTAACCTAACCCAACCGATCATCTCGGCGGTAATATTTGACAACATTCCTGGCGAGTTGGCCTCTACGTCTTCGTGGGACCTTTATATACATCAATAACGTAATATAACTTAACCTAACCCAACCTAACATCTTCTCGGTAATATTTGACAACATACCTGGCGAGTTGGCCTCTACGTATCCGTGGGCCCTTCATATACATCAATAACGAAATATAACCTAACCTAACCCTATCTAACATCTCGGCGGTAATTTTTGACCACATTCCTGGCTTGTTGGCCTCTACGTCTCCGTCGGACCTTTATATACATCTATAACGTAATATAACCTAACCTAACCCAACCTATCATCTCGGCGGTAATATTTGACAACATACCTGGCGAGTTGGCCTCTACGTATCCGTGGGCCCTTCATATACATCAATAACGAAATATAAACTAACCTAATCCTATCTAACATCTCGGCGGTAATATTTGACCACATTCCTGGCTTGTTGGCCTCTACGTCTCCGTCGGACCTTTATATACATCTATAACGTAATATAACCTAACCTAACGCAACCTAACATCTCGGCGGTAATATTTGACATCATTCCTGGCGAGTTGGCCTCTATGTCTCCGTGTAACCCTCGTATGCATCATAACGTAATATAACGTAACTTAATCCAACCGATCATCTCGGCGGTAATATTTGACAACATTCCTGGCGAGTTGGCCTCTACGTCTCCGTGGGACCTTTATATACATCAATAACATAATATAAGCTAGCCTAACCCAATCTAACATCTCGGCGATAATATTTGACCACATTCCTGGCGAGTTGGCCTCTACGTCTTCGTGGGACCATTATATACATCAATAACGTAATATAACTTAACCTAACCCAACCTAACATCTCCGCGGTAATATTTGACAACATACCTGGCGAGTTGGCCCCTACGTATCCGTGGGCCCTTCATAAACATCAATAACGAAATATAACCTAACCTAACCCTATCTAACATCTCGGCGGTAATATTTGACCACATTCCTGGCTTGTTGGCCTCTACGTCTCCGTCGGACCTTTATATACATCTATAACGTAATATAACCTAACCAAACCCAACCTATCATCTCGGCGGTAATATTTCACAACATTCCTGGCGAGTTGGCCTCTACGTCTCCGTTTGACCTTTATATACATCAATAACGTAATATAACCTAACTTAACCCAACCTAACATCTCGGCGGTAATATTTGACCACGTTCCTGGCTTGTTGCACTCTACGTCTCCGTGGGACCTTCATATAGATCTATAACGTAATATAACCTAACCTAACCCAACCTAACATCTCGGCTGTAATATTTGACAACATTCCTGGCGAGTTGGCATCTACGTCTCCGTGGGACCTTTATATACATCAATAACGTAATATAACCTAACCTAACCCAACCTATCATCTCGGCGGTGTTATTTGACAACATTCCTGGCTTGTTGGCCTCTACGTCTCCGTGAGACCTTTATATACATCTATAACGTAATATAACCTAACCTAACCCAACCTAACTTCTCGGCGCTAATATTTGAAAACATACCTGGCGAGGTGGCCTCTACGTCTCCGTGGGTCCTTTATATACATCAATAACGTAATATAACCTAACCTAACCCAACCTAGCATCTCGGCGGTAATATTTGACATTATTCCTGGCGATTTGGCCTCTACGTCTCCGTGTAACCCTCGTATACAACAATAACGTAATATAAAGTAACTTAAGCCAACTTATCATCTCGGCGGTAATGTTTGAAAACATTCCTGGCGATTTGGCATCTACTTCTCCGTGGGACCTTTATATACATCAATAACGTAATATAACCTAACCTAACGCAACCTAACATCTCGGCGATAATATTTGACATCATTCCTGGCGAGTTGGCCTCTACGTCTCCGTGTAACCCTCGTATAAATCAATAACGTAATATAACGTAACTTAACCCAACCTATCATCTCGGCGGTAATATTTGACAACATTCCTGGCTTGTTGGCCTCTACGTCTCCTTGGGACCTTTATATACTTCAATAACGTACTATAACCTAACCTAACCCAATCTAGCATCTCGGCGGTAATATTTGACCACATTCCTGGCTTGTTAGCCTCTACGTCTCCGTGAGACCTTTATATACATCAATAACGTAATATAACATAACCTAACCCAATCTAACATCTCGACGGTAATATTTGACCACATTCCTGGCTTGTTGGCCTCTACGTCTCCGTGGGACCTTTATATACATCAATAACATAATATAAGCTAGCCTAACCCAATCTAACATCTCGGCGGTAATATTTGACCACATTCCTGGCCTGTTGGCCTCTACGTCTCCGTGGGACCTTCATGTGCATCAATAACGTAATATAACCTAACCTAACGCAACCTAACATCTCGGCGGTAATATTTGACATCATTCCTGGCGAGTTGGCCTCTATGTCTCCGTGTAACCCTCGTATACATCAATAACGTAATATAACGTAACTTAATCCAACCTATCATCTCGGCGGTAATATTTGACAACATTCCTGGCGAGTTGGCCTCTACGTCTCCGTTTGACCTTCATATACATCAATAACGTAATATAACCTAACCTAACGCAACCTAACATCTCGGCGGTAATATTTGACATCATTCCTGGCGAGTTGGCCTCTACGTCTCCGTGTAACCCTCGTATACAACAGTAACGTAATATAACGTAACTTAACCCAACCTATCATCTCGGCGGTAATATTTGACAACATTCCTGGCGAGTTGGCCTCTACATCTTCGTGGGACCTTTATATACATCAATAACGTAATATAACATAACCTAACCCAATCTAACATCTCGACGGTAATATTTGACGACATTCCTGGCTTGTTGGCCTCTACGTCTCCGTGGGACCTTTATATACATCAATAACGTAATATAACCTAACCTAAACCAACCTAACATCTCGGCGGTAATATTTGACCACATGACTGTCTTGCTGGCCTCTACGTCACCGTGGGACCTTTATATACATCAATAACGTAATATAACCTAACCTATCGCAACCTAGCATCTCGGCGGTAATATTTGACATCATTCCTGGCGAGTTGGCCTCTACGTCTCCGTGTAACCCTCGTATACATAAATAACGTAATATAACGTAACTTAACCCAACCTATCATCGCGGCGGTAATATTTGGCAACATTCCAGGCGAGTTGGCCTCTACGTCTCCATGGGACCTTTATATACATCAATAACGTAATATAACCTAACCTAACGCAACCTAACATCTCGGCGATAATATTTGACATCATTCCTGGCGAGTTGGCCTCTACGTCTCCGTTTGACCATTATATACATCAATAACGTAATATAACGTAACCTAATCCAACCTATCATCTCGGCGGTAATATTTGACAAAATTCCTGGCGAGTTGGCTTCTCCGTCTCCGTCGGACCTTTATATACCTCAATAACGTAATATAACCTAACCTAACCCAATCTAACATCTCGGCGGTAATATTTGACCACATTCCCGGCTTGTTGGCCACTACGTCCCCGTGGGACCTTTATATACATCAATAACGTAATATAACCTAACCTAACCCAACCTATCATCTCGGCGGTGTTATTTGACAACATTCCTGGCTTGTTGGCCTCTACGTCTCCGTGAGACCTTAATATACATCTATAACGTAATATAACCTAACCTAACCCAACCTAACATCTCGGCGGTAATATTTGAAAACATTCCAAGCGAGTTGGCATCTACGTCTGCGTGGGACATTTATATACATCAATAACGTAATATAACCTAACCTAAACCAACCTAACATATCGGCGGTAATATTTGACCACATGACTGTCTTGTTGGCCTCTACGTCTCCGTGGGACCTTTATATACATCAATAACGTAATATAACCTAACCTATCGCAAACTAACATCTCGGCGGTAATATTTGACATCATTCCTGTCGAGTTGGCCTCTACGTCTCCGTGTAACCCTCGTATACATAAATAACGTAATATAACGTAACTTAACCCAACCTATCATCGCGGCGGTAATATCTGACAACATTCCTGGCGAGTTGGCCTCTACGTCTCCATGGGACCTTTATATACATCAATAACGTAATATAACCTAACCTAACGCAACCTAACATCTCGGCGATAATATTTGACATCATTCCTGGCGAGTTGGCCTCTACGTCTCCGTGTAACCCTCGTATACATCAATAACGTAATATAACGTAACTTAACCCAACCTATCATCTCGGCGGTAATGTTTGACAAAATTCCTGGCGAGATGGCCTCTACGTCTTCGTGGGACCTTTATATACATCAATAACGTAATATAACCTAACCTAACCCAACCTAACATCTCGTCTGTAATATCTGGCATCATTCCTGGCGAGTTGGCCTCTACGTCTCCGTGTAACCCTCGTATACATCAATAACGTAATATAACGTAACTTAACCCAACCTATCATCTCGGCGGTAATGTTTGACAAAATTCCTGGCGAGATGGCCTCTACGTCTTCGTGGGACCTTTATATACATCAATAACGTAATATAACCTAACCTAACCCAACCTAACATCTCGTCTGTAATATCTGGCATCATTCCTGGCGAGTTGGCCTCTACGTCTTCGTGGGACCTTTATATACATCAATAACGTAATATAACATAACCTAACCCAATCTAACATCTCGACGGTAATATTTGACGACATTCCTGGCTTGTTGGCCTCTACGTCTCCGTGGGACCTATATATACATCAATAACATAATATAAGCTAGCCTAACCAAATCTAACATCTCGACGGTAATATTTGATCACATTCCTGGCTTGTTGGCCTCTACGTCTCCGTGGGACCTATATATACATCAATAACATAATATAAGCTAGCCTAACCCAATCTAACATCTCACCGTAATATTTGACCACATTCCTGGCTTGTTGGCTTCTACGTCTCCGTGGGACCTTTATATACTTCAATAACGTAATATAACCTAGCCTAACCCAATTTAACATCGCGGCGGTAATAGTTGACAACTTTCCTGGCGAGTTGGCCTCTACGTCTGCATGGGATCTTTATTAACATCAATAACGTAATATAACATAACCTAACCCAATCTAACATCTCGGCGGTAATATTTGACAACATTCCTGGCATGTTGGCTACTACGTCTCCGTGGGACCTTTATATACATCTATAACGTAATATAACCTAACCTAACCCAACCTATCATCTCGGCGGTAATATTTGACAACATACCTGGCGAGTTGGCCTCTACGTATCCGTGGGCCCTTCATATACATCAATAACGAAATATAAACTAACCTAATCCTATCTAACATCTCGGCGGTAATATTTGACCACATTCCTGGCTTGTTGGCCGCTACGTCTCCGTCGGACCTTTATATACATCTATAACGTAATATAACCTAACCTAACGCAACCTAACATCTCGGCGGTAATATTTTACATCATTCCTGGCGAGTTGGCCTCTATGTCTCCGTGTAACCCTCGTATGCATCATAACGTAATATAACGTAACTTAATCCAACCTATCATCTCGGCGGTAATATTTGACAACATTCCTGGCGAGTTGGCCTCTACGTCTGCGTTTGACCTTTATATACATCAATAACGTAATATAACCTAACTTAACCCAACCTAACATCTCGGCGGTAATATTTGACCACGTTCCTGGCTTGTTGCACTCTACGTCTCCGTGGGACCTTCATATAGATCTATAACGTAACATAACCTAACCTAACCCAACCTAACATCTCGGCTGTAATATTTGACAACATTCCTGGCGAGTTGGCAGCTACGTCTCCGTGGGACCTTTATATACATCAATAACGTAATATAACGTAATATAACCTAACCTAACCCAACCTATCATCTCGGCGGTAATATTTGACAACATTCCTGGCGAGTTGGAATCTACGTCTCCGTTTGACCTTCATATACATCAATAACGTAATATAACCTAACCTAACGCAACCTAACATCTGGCGGTAATATTTGACATCATTCCTGGCGAGTTGGCCTATACGTCTCCGTGGAACCTTTATATACATCAATAACGTAATATACGCTAGCCTAACCCAATCTAACATCTCTGCGGTAATATTTGACCACATTCCTGGCTTGTTGGCCTCTACGTCCCCGTGGGACCTTTATATACATCAATAACGTAATATAACCTTACCTAACCCAACCTAACATCTCGGCGGTAATATTTGACATCATTCCTGGCGAGTTGGCCTCTACGTCTCCGTTTGACCATCATATACATCAATAACGTAATATAACGTAACTTAATCCAACCTGTCATCTCGGCGGTAATATTTGACAAAATTCCTGGCGAGTTGGCTTCTCCGTCTCCGTCGGACCTTTATATACCTCAATAACGAAATATAACCTAACCTAACCCTATCTAACATCTCGGCGGTAATATTTGACCACATTCCTGGCTTGTTGGCCTCTACGTCTCCGTCGGACCTTTATATACATCTATAACGTAATATAACCTAACCTAACGCAACCTAACATCTCGGCGGTAATATTTGACATCATTCCTGGCGAGTTGGCCTCTATGTCTCCGTGTAACCCTCGTATACATCATAACGTAATATAACGTAACTTAATCCAACCTATCATCTCGGCGGTAATATTTGACAACATTCCTGGCGAGTTGGCCTCTACGTCTCCGTTTGACCATCATATACATCAATAACGTAATATAACGTAACTTAATCCAACCTATCATCTCGGCGGTAATATTTGACAAAATTCCTGGCGAGTTGGCTTCTCCGTCTCCGTCGGACCTTTATATACCTCAATAACGTAATATAACCTAACCTAACCCAATCTAACATCTCGGCGGTAATATTTGACCACATTCCCGGCTTGTTGGCCACTACGTCCCCGTGGGACCTTTATATACATCAATAACGTAATATAACCTAACCTAACCCAACCTATCATCTCGGCGGTGTTATTTGACAACATTCCTGGCTTGTTGGCCTCTACGTCTCCGTGAGACCTTTATATACATCTATAACGTAATATAACGTAACTTAACCCAACTTATCATCGCGGCGGTAATATTTGACAACATTCCTGGCGAGTTGGCCTCTACGTCTCCATGGGAGCTTTATATACATCAATAACGTAATATAACCTAACCTAACGCAACCTAACATCTCGGCGATAATATTTGACACCATTCCTGGCGAGTTGGCCTCTACGTCTCCGTGTAACCCTGGTATACATCAATAACGTAATATAACGTAACTTAACCCAACCTATCATCTCGGCGGTAATATTTGACAACATACCTGGCGAGTTGGCCTCTACGTATCCGTGGGCCCTTCATATACATCAATAACGAAATATAACCTAACCTAACCCTATCTAACATCTCGGCGGTAATATTTGACCACATTCCTGGCTTGTTGGCCTCTACGTCTCCGTCGGACCTTTATATACATCTATAACGTAATATAACCTAACCTAACGCAACCTAACATCTCGGCGGTAATATTTGACATCATTCCTGGCGAGTTGGCCTCTATGTCTCCGTGTAACCCTCGTATACATCATAACGTAATATAACGTAACTTAATCCAACCTATCATCTCGGCGGTAATATTTGACAACATTCCTGGCGAGTTGGCCTCTACGTCTCCGTGGGACCTTTATATACATCAATAACATAATATAAGCTAGCCTAACCCAATCTAACATCTCGGCGATAATATTTGACCACATTCCTGGCAAGTTGGCCTCTACGTCTTCGTGGGACCTTTATATACATCAATAACGTAATATAACTTAACCTAACGCAACCTAACATCTCGGCGGTAATATTTGACATCATTCCTGGCGAGTTGGCCTCTACGTCTCCGTGCAACCCTCGTATACAACAGTAACGTAATATAACGTAACTTAACCCAACCTATCATCTCGGCGGTAATATTTGACCACATGACTGTCTTGTTGGCCTCTACGTCTCCGTGGGACCTTTATATACATCAATAACGTAATATAACCTAACCTAACGCAACCTAACATCTCGGCGATAATATTTGACATCATTCCTGGCGAGTTGGCCTCTACGTCTCCGTGTAACCCTCGTATACATCAATAACGTAATATAACGTAACTTAACCCAACCTATCATCTCGGCGGTAATGTTTGACAAAATTCCTGGCGAGATGGCCTCTACGTCTTCGTGGGACCTTTATATACATCAATAACGTAATATAACCTAACCTAACCCAACCTAACATCTCGTCTGTAATATCTGGCATCATTCCTGGCGAGTTGGCCTCTACGTCTTCGTGGGACCTTTATATACATCAATAACGTAATATAACATAACCTAACCCAATCTAACATCTCGACGGTAATATTTGACGACATTCCTGGCTTGTTGGCCTCTACGTCTCCGTGGGACCTATATATACATCAATAACATAATATAAGCTAGCCTAACCAAATCTAACATCTCGACGGTAATATTTGATCACATTCCTGGCTTGTTGGCTTCTACGTCTCCGTGGGACCTTTATATACTTCAATAACGTAATATAACCTAGCCTAACCCAATCTAACATCTCGGCGGTAATATTTGACCACATTCCTGGCTTGTTGGCCTCTACGTCTCCGTGAGACCTTTATATACATCTATAACGTAATATAACCTATCCTAACCCAACCTATCATCTCGGCGGTAATATTTGACAACATTCCTGGCGAGTTGGCCTCTACGTCTCCGTTTGACCTTCATATACATCAATAACGTAATATAACCTAACCTAACGCAACCTAACATCTCGGCGGTAATATTTGACATCATTCCTGGCGAGTTGGCCTCTACGTCTCCGTGTAACCCTCGTATACAACAGTAACGTAATATAACGTAACTTAACCCAACCTATCATCTCGGCGGTAATATTTGACCACATGACTGTCTTGTTGGCCTCTACGTCTCCGTGGGACCTTTATATACATCAATAACGTAATATAACCTAACCTATCGCAACCTAACATCTCGGCGGTAATATTTGACATCATTCCTGGCGAGTTGGCCTCTACGTCTCCGTGTAACCCTCGTATACATAAATAACGTAATATAACGTAACTTAACCCAACTTATCATCGCGGCGGTAATATTTGACAACATTCCTGGCGAGTTGGCCTCTACGTCTCCATGGGACCTTTATATACATCAATAACGTAATATAACCTAACCTAACGCAACCTAACATCTCGTCGGTAATATCTGGGATCATTCCTGGCGAGTTGGCCTCTACGTCTTCGTGGGACCTTTATATACATCAATAACGTAATATAACATAACCTAACCCAATCTAACATCTCGACGGTAATATTTGACGACATTCCTGGCTTGTTGGCCTCTACGTCTCCGTGGGACCTATATATACATCAATAACATAATATAAGCTAGCCTAACCAAATCTAACATCTCGACGGTAATATTTGATCACATTCCTGGCTTGTTGGCCTCTACGTCTCCGTGGGACCTATATATACATCAATAACATAATATAAGCTAGCCTAACCCAACCTAACATCTTCTCGGTAATATTTGACAACATACCTGGCGAGTTGGCCTCTACGTATCCGTGGGCCCTTCATATACATCAATAACGAAATATAACCTAACCTAACCCTATCTAACATCTCGGCGGTAATATTTGACCACATTCCTGGCTTGTTGGCCTCTACGTCTCCGTCGGACCTTTATATACATCTATAACGTAATATAACCTAACATAACGCAACCTAACATCTCGGCGGTAATATTTGACATCATTCCTGGCGAGTTGGCCTCTATGTCTCCGTGTAACCCTCGTATACATCATAACGTAATATAACGTAACTTAATCCAACCTATCATCTCGGCGGTAATATTTGACAACATTCCTGGCGAGTTGGCCTCTACGTCTCCGTGGGACCTTTATATACATCAATAACATAATATAAGCTAGCCTAACCCAATCTAACATCTCGGCGATAATATTTGACCACATTCCTGGCAAGTTGGCCTCTACGTCTTCGTGGGACCTTTATATACATCAATAACGTAATATAACTTAACCTAACCCAACCTAACATCTTCTCGGTAATATTTGACAACATACCTGGCGAGTTGGCCTCTACGTATCCGTGGGCCCTTCATAAACATCAATAACGAAATATAACCTAACCTAACCCTATCTAACATCTCGGCGGTAATATTTGACCACATTCCTGGCTTGTTGGCCTCTACGTCTCCGTCGGACCTTTATATACATCTATAACGTAATATAACCTAACCTAACCCAACCTATCATCTCGGCGGTAATATTTGACAACATTCCTGGCGAGTTGGCCTCTACGTCTCCGTTTGACCTTTATATACATCAATAACGTAATATAACCTAACCTAACCCAACCTAACATCTCGGCGGTAATATTTGACCACGTTCCTGGCTTGTTGCACTCTACGTCTCCGTGGGACCTTCATATAGATCTATAACGTAATATAACCTAACCTAACCCAACCTAACATCTCGGCGGTAATATTTGACATCATTCCTGGCGAGTTGGCCTCTATGTCTCCGTGTAACCCTCGTATACATCATAACGTAATATAACGTAACTTAATCCAACCTATCATCTCGGCGGTAATATTTGACAACATTCCTGGCGAGTTGGCCTCTACGTCTCCGTGGGACCTTTATATACATCAATAACATAATATAAGCTAGCCTAACCCAATCTAACATCTCGGCGATAATATTTGACCACATTCCTGGCAAGTTGGCCTCTACGTCTTCGTGGGACCTATATATACATCAATAACGTAATATAACTTAACCTAACGCAACCTAACATCTCGGCGGTAATATTTGACATCATTCCTGGCGAGTTGGCCTCTACGTCTCCGTGCAACCCTCGTATACAACAGTAACGTAATATAACGTAACTTAACCCAACCTATCATCTCGGCGGTAATATTTGACCACATGACTGTCTTGTTGGCCTCTACGTCTCCGTGGGACCTTTATATACATCAATAACGTAATATAACCTAACCTAACGCAACCTAACATCTCGGCGATAATATTTGACATCATTCCTGGCGAGTTGGCCTCTACGTCTCCGTGTAACCCTCGTATACATCAATAACGTAATATAACGTAACTTAACCCAACCTATCATCTCGGCGGTAATGTTTGACAAAATTCCTGGCGAGATGGCCTCTACGTCTTCGTGGGACCTTTATATACATCAATAACGTAATATAACCTAACCTAACCCAACCTAACATCTCGTCTGTAATATCTGGCATCATTCCTGGCGAGTTGGCCTCTACGTCTTCGTGGGACCTTTATATACATCAATAACGTAATATAACATAACCTAACCCAATCTAACATCTCGACGGTAATATTTGACGACATTCCTGGCTTGTTGGCCTCTACGTCTCCGTGGGACCTATATATACATCAATAACATAATATAAGCTAGCCTAACCAAATCTAACATCTCGACGGTAATATTTGATCACATTCCTGGCTTGTTGGCTTCTACGTCTCCGTGGGACCTTTATATACTTCAATAACGTAATATAACCTAGCCTAACCCAATCTAACATCTCGGCGGTAATATTTGACCACATTCCTGGCTTGTTGGCCTCTACGTCTCCGTGAGACCTTTATATACATCTATAACGTAATATAACCTATCCTAACCCAACCTATCATCTCGGCGGTAATATTTGACAACATTCCTGGCGAGTTGGCCTCTACGTCTCCGTTTGACCTTCATATACATCAATAACGTAATATAACCTAACCTAACGCAACCTAACATCTCGGCGGTAATATTTGACATCATTCCTGGCGAGTTGGCCTCTACGTCTCCGTGTAACCCTCGTATACAACAGTAACGTAATATAACGTAACTTAACCCAACCTATCATCTCGGCGGTAATATTTGACCACATGACTGTCTTGTTGGCCTCTACGTCTCCGTGGGACCTTTATATACATCAATAACGTAATATAACCTAACCTATCGCAACCTAACATCTCGGCGGTAATATTTGACATCATTCCTGGCGAGTTGGCCTCTACGTCTCCGTGTAACCCTCGTATACATAAATAACGTAATATAACGTAACTTAACCCAACTTATCATCGCGGCGGTAATATTTGACAACATTCCTGGCGAGTTGGCCTCTACGTCTCCATGGGACCTTTATATACATCAATAACGTAATATAACCTAACCTAACGCAACCTAACATCTCGTCGGTAATATCTGGGATCATTCCTGGCGAGTTGGCCTCTACGTCTTCGTGGGACCTTTATATACATCAATAACGTAATATAACATAACCTAACCCAATCTAACATCTCGACGGTAATATTTGACGACATTCCTGGCTTGTTGGCCTCTACGTCTCCGTGGGACCTATATATACATCAATAACATAATATAAGCTAGCCTAACCAAATCTAACATCTCGACGGTAATATTTGATCACATTCCTGGCTTGTTGGCCTCTACGTCTCCGTGGGACCTATATATACATCAATAACATAATATAAGCTAGCCTAACCCAACCTAACATCTTCTCGGTAATATTTGACAACATACCTGGCGAGTTGGCCTCTACGTATCCGTGGGCCCTTCATATACATCAATAACGAAATATAACCTAACCTAACCCTATCTAACATCTCGGCGGTAATATTTGACCACATTCCTGGCTTGTTGGCCTCTACGTCTCCGTCGGACCTTTATATACATCTATAACGTAATATAACCTAACATAACGCAACCTAACATCTCGGCGGTAATATTTGACATCATTCCTGGCGAGTTGGCCTCTATGTCTCCGTGTAACCCTCGTATACATCATAACGTAATATAACGTAACTTAATCCAACCTATCATCTCGGCGGTAATATTTGACAACATTCCTGGCGAGTTGGCCTCTACGTCTCCGTGGGACCTTTATATACATCAATAACATAATATAAGCTAGCCTAACCCAATCTAACATCTCGGCGATAATATTTGACCACATTCCTGGCAAGTTGGCCTCTACGTCTTCGTGGGACCTTTATATACATCAATAACGTAATATAACTTAACCTAACCCAACCTAACATCTTCTCGGTAATATTTGACAACATACCTGGCGAGTTGGCCTCTACGTATCCGTGGGCCCTTCATAAACATCAATAACGAAATATAACCTAACCTAACCCTATCTAACATCTCGGCGGTAATATTTGACCACATTCCTGGCTTGTTGGCCTCTACGTCTCCGTCGGACCTTTATATACATCTATAACGTAATATAACCTAACCTAACCCAACCTATCATCTCGGCGGTAATATTTGACAACATTCCTGGCGAGTTGGCCTCTACGTCTCCGTTTGACCTTTATATACATCAATAACGTAATATAACCTAACCTAACCCAACCTAACATCTCGGCGGTAATATTTGACCACGTTCCTGGCTTGTTGCACTCTACGTCTCCGTGGGACCTTCATATAGATCTATAACGTAATATAACCTAACCTAACCCAACCTAACATCTCGGCGGTAATATTTGACATCATTCCTGGCGAGTTGGCCTCTATGTCTCCGTGTAACCCTCGTATACATCATAACGTAATATAACGTAACTTAATCCAACCTATCATCTCGGCGGTAATATTTGACAACATTCCTGGCGAGTTGGCCTCTACGTCTCCGTGGGACCTTTATATACATCAATAACATAATATAAGCTAGCCTAACCCAATCTAACATCTCGGCGATAATATTTGACCACATTCCTGGCAAGTTGGCCTCTACGTCTTCGTGGGACCTATATATACATCAATAACATAATATAAGCTAGCCTAACCAAATCTAACATCTCGACGGTAATATTTGATGACATTCCTGGCTTGTTGGCCTCTACGTCTCCGTGGGACCTATATATACATCAATAACATAATATAAGCTAGCCTAACCCAATCTAACATCTCACTGTAATATTTGACCACATTCCTGGCTTGTTGGCTTCTACGTCTCCGTGGGACCTTTATATACTTCAATAACGTAATATAACCTAGCCTAACCTAATTTAACATCTCGGCGGTAATAGTTGACAACTTTCCTGGCGAGTTGGCCTCTACGTCTGCATGGGATCTTTATTAACATCAATAACGTAATATAACATAACCTAACCCAATCTAACATCTCGGCGGTAATATTTGACAACATTCCTGGCATGTTGGCCTCTACGTCTCCGTGAGACCTTTATATACATCTATAACGTAATATAACCTAACCTAACGCAACCTAACATCTCGGCGGTAATATTTGACATCATTCCTGGCGAGTTGGCCTCTACGTCTCCGTGTAACCCTCGTATACAACAGTAACGTAATATAACGTAACTTAACCCAACCTATCATCTCGACGGTAATATTTGACGACATTCCTGGCTTGTTGGCCCCTACGTCTCCGTGGGACCTATATATACATCAATAACATAATATAAGCTAGCCTAACCAAATCTAACATCTCGACGGTAATATTTGATCACATTCCTGGCTTGTTGGCCTCTACGTCTCCGTGGGACCTATATATACATCAATAACATAATATAAGCTAGCCTAACCCAACCTAACATCTTCTCGGTAATATTTGACAACATACCTGGCGAGTTGGCCTCTACGTATCCGTGGGCCCTTCATATACATCAATAACGAAATATAACCTAACCTAACCCTATCTAACATCTCGGCGGTAATATTTGACCACATTCCTGGCTTGTTGGCCTCTACGTCTCCGTCGGACCTTTATATACATCTATAACGTAATATAACCTAACCTAACGCAACCTAACATCTCGGCGGTAATATTTGACATCATTCCTGGCGAGTTGACCTCTATGTCTCCGTGTAACCCTCGTATACATCATAACGTAATATAACGTAACTTAATCCAACCTATCATCTCGGCGGTAATATTTGACAACATTCCTGGCGAGTTGGCCTCTACGTCTCCGTGGGACCTTTATATACATCAATAACATAATATAAGCTAGCCTAGCCCAATCTAACATCTCGGCGATAATATTTGACCACATTCCTGGCAAGTTGGCCTCTACGTCTTCGTGGGACCTTTATATACATCAATAACGTAATATAACTTAACCTAACGCAACCTAACATCTCAGCGGTAATATTTGACATCATTCCTGGCGAGTTGGCCTCTACGTCTCCGTGTAACCCTCGTATACAACAGTAACGTAATATAACGTAACTTAACCCAACCTATCATCTCGGCGGTAATATTTGACCACATGACTGTCTTGTTGGCCTCTACGTCTCCGTGGGACCTTTATATACATCAATAACGTAATATAACCTAACCTATCGCAACCTAACATCTCGGCGGTAATATTTGACATCATTCCTGGCGAGTTGGCCTCTACGTCTCCGTGTAACCCTCGTATACATAAATAACGTAATATAACGTAACTTAACCCAACTTATCATCGCGGCGGTAATATTTGACATCATTCCTGGCGAGTTGGCCTCTACGTCTCCGTTTGACCTTCATATACATCAATAACGTAATATAACCTAACCTAACGCAACCTAACATCTCGGCGGTAATATTTGACATCATTCCTGGCGAGTTGGCCTCTACGTCTTCGTGGGACCTTTATATACATCAATAACGTAATATAACCTAACCTAACCCAACCTAACATCTGGGCGGTTATATTTGACATCATTCCTGGCGAGTTGGCCTTTACGTCTCCGTTTGACCATCATATACATCAATAACGTAATATAACGTAACCTAACCCAACCTATCATCTCGGCGGTAATATTTGACAACATTCCTGGCTTGTTGGCCTCTACGTCTCCTTGGGACCTTTATATACTTCAATAACGTACTATAACCTAACCTAACCCAATCTAGCATCTCGGCGGTAATATTTGACCAAATTCCTGGCTTGTTAGCCTTTACGTCTCCGTGAGACCTTTATATACATCAATAACGTAATATAACATAACCTAACCCAATCTAACATCTCGGCGGTAATATTTGACCACATTCCTGGCTTGTTGGCAACTACGTCCCGATGGGACCTTTATATACATAAATAACGTAATACAAACTAACCTAACCCAACCTAACATCTCGTCGGTAATATTTGACATCATTCCTGGCGAGTTGGCCTATACGTCTCCGTGGAACCTTTATATACATCAATAACGTAATATAACCTAACCTAACGCAACCTAACATCTCGGCGGTAATATTTGACATCATTCCTGGCGAGTTGGCCTCTACGTCTTCGTGGGACCTTTATATACATCAATAACGTAATATAACCTAACCTAACCCAACCTAACATCTGGGCGGTTATATTTGACATCATTCCTGGCGAGTTGGCCTTTACGTCTCCGTTTGACCATCATATACATCAATAACGTAATATAACGTAACCTAACCCAACCTATCATCTCGGCGGTAATATTTGACAACATTCCTGGCTTGTTGGCCTCTACGTCTCCTTGGGACCTTTATATACTTCAATAACGTACTACAACCTAACCTAACCCAATCTAGCATCTCGGCGGTAATATTTGACCAAATTCCTGGCTTGTTAGCCTTTACGTCTCCGTGAGACCTTTATATACATCAATAACGTAATATAACATAACCTAACCCAATCTAACATCTCGGCGGTAATATTTGACCACATTCCTGGCTTGTTGGCAACTACGTCCCGATGGGACCTTTATATACATAAATAACGTAATATAACCTGACCTAACCCAACCTATCATCTCGGCGGTAATATTTGACCACGTTCCTGGCTTGTTGGCCTCTACGTCTCCGTGGGACCTTTATATACATCAATAACGTAATATAACCTAAACTAACCCAACCTAGCATCTCGACGGTAATATTTGACATCATTCCTGGCGAGTTGGCCTCTACGTCTCCGTGGAACCTTTATATACATCAATAACGTAATATAACCTAACCTAACGCAACCTAACATCTCGGCGGTAATATTTGACATCATTCCTGGCGAGTTGGCCTCTATGTCTCCGTGTAACCCTCGTATATATCAATAACGTAATATAACGTAACTTAATCCAACCTATCATCTCGGGGGTAATATTTGACAACATTCCTGGCGAGTTGGCCTCTACGTCTCCGTTTGACCTTCTTATACATCAATAACGTAATCTAACCTAACATAACCCAACCTATCCTCTGCGGTAATATTTGGCAACATTCCTGGCGAGTTGGCTTCTACGCTTCCGTGGGACCTTTATATACATCAATAACGTAATATAACCTAACCTAATCCAACCTAACATCTCGGCGGTAATATTTGACCACGTTCCTGGCTTGTTGCACTCTACGTCTCCGTGGGACCTTCATATAGATCTATAACGTAAGATAACCTAACCTAACCCAACCTAACATCTCGGCGGTAATATTGGACAACATTCCTGGCGAGTTGGCTTCTCCGTCCCCGTGGGACCTTTATATACATCAATAACGTAATATAACCTAACCTAACCCAACCTATCATCTCGGCGGTAATATTTGACCACGTTCCTGGCTTGTTGGCCTCTACGTTTCCGTGAGACCTTTATATACATCTATAACGTAATATAACCTAACCTCACCAAACCTAACATCTCGGCGGTAATATTTGACAACATTCCTGGCGATTTGGCTTCTCCGTCCCCGTGGGACCTTTATATACATCAATAACGTAATATAACCTAACCTAACCCAACCTATCATCTCGGCGGTAATATTTGAAAACATTCCTGTCGAGTTGGCATCTACGTCTCCGTGGGACCTTTATATACATCAATAACGTAATATAACCTAACCTAACCCAACCTAGCATCTCGACGGTAATATTTGACATCATTCCTGGCGAGTTGGCCTCTACGTCTCCGTGTAACCCTCGTATACAACAGTAACGTGATATAACGTAACCTAACCCAACCTATCATCTCGACGGTAATATTTGACCACATCCCTGGCTTGTTGGCCTCTACGTCTCCGTGGGGCCTATATATACATCAATAACATAATATAAGCTATCCTAACCCAATCTAACATCTCACGGTAATATTTGAACACATTCCTGGCTTGTTGGCTTCTACGGCTCCGTGGGACCTTTATATACGTCAATAACGTAATATAACCTAGCCTAACCCAATTTAACATCTCGGCGGTAATATTTGACAACATTCCTGGCGAGTTGGCCTCTACGTCTTCGTGGGACCTTTATATACATCAATAACGTAATATAACTTAACCTAACCCAACCTAACATCTCCGCGGTAATATTTGACAACATTCCTGGCGAGTTGGCCTCTAGGTATCCGTGGGCCCTTCATATACATCAATAACGAAATATAACCTAACCTAACCCAACCTATCATCTCGGCGGTAATATTTGACAAAATTACTGGCGAGTTGGCTTCTCCGTCTCCGTGGGACCATCATATACATCAATAACGTAATATAACCTAACCTAACCCAACCTAACTTCTCGGCGCTAATATTTGAAAACATACCTGTCGAGGTGGCCTCTACGTCTCCGTGGGTCCTTTATATACATCAATAACGTAATATAACCTAACCAAAACCAACCTAGCATCTCGGCGGTAATGTTTGAAAACATTCCTGGCGATTTGGCATCTACGTCTCCGTGGGACCTTTATATACATCAATAACGTAATATAACATAACCTAACCCAATCTATCATCTCGGCGGTAATATTTGACATCATTCCTGTCGAGTTGGCCTCTATATCTCCGTGGGGCCTTTATATACATCAATTACGTAATATAACCTAACCTAACCCAACCTAACATCTCGGCGGTAATATTTGACATCATTCCTGGCGAGTTGTCCTCTATGTCTCCGTGTAACCCTCGTATACATCAATAACGTAATATAACGTAACTTAATCCAACCTATCATCTCGGGGGTAATATTTGACCACATTCCTGGCTTGTTGGCCTCTACGTCCCCGTGGGACCTTTATATACATCAATAACGTAATATAACCTAACCTAACCCAACCTAACATCTGGGCGGTTATATTTGACATCATTCCTGGCGAGTTGGCCTTTACGTCTCCGTTTGACCATCATATGCATCAATAACGTAATATAACGTAACCTAACCCAACCTATCATCTCGGCGGTAATATTTGACAACATTCCTGGCTTGTTGGCCTCTACATCTCCTTGGGACCTTTATATACTTCAATAACGTACTATAACCTAACCTAACCCAATCTAGTATCTCGGCGGTAATATTTGACCAAATTCCTGGCTTGTTAGCCTTTACGTCTCCGTGAGACCTTTATATACATCAATAACGTAATATAACATAACCTAACCCAATCTAACATCTCGGCGGTAATATTTGACCACATTCCTGGCTTGTTGGCAACTACGTCCCGATGGGACCTTTATATACACAAATAACGTAATATAACCTAACCTAACCCAACCTAACATCTCGTCGGTAATATTTGACATCATTCCTGGCGAGTTGGCCTATACGTCTCCGTGGAACCTTTATATACATCAATAACGTAATATAACCTAACCTAACGCAACCTAACATCTCGGCGGTAATATTTGACATCATTCCTGGCGAGTTGGCCTCTACGTCTTCGTGGGACCTTTATATACATCAATAACGTAATATAACCTAACCTAACCCAACCTAACATCTGGGCGGTTATATTTGACATCATTCCTGGCGAGTTGGCCTTTACGTCTCCGTTTGACCATCATATACATCAATAACGTAATATAACGTAACCTAACCCAACCTATCATCTCGGCGGTAATATTTGACAACATTCCTGGCTTGTTGGCCTCTACGTCTCCTTGGGACCTTTATATACTTCAATAACGTACTATAACCTAACCTAACCCAATCTAGCATCTCGGCGGTAATATTTGACCAAATTCCTGGCTTGTTAGCCTTTACGTCTCCGTGAGACCTTTATATACATCAATAACGTAATATAACATAACCTAATCCAATCTAACATCTCGGCGGTAATATTTGACCACATTCCTGGCTTGTTGGCAACTACGTCCCGATGGGACCTTTATATTCATAAATAACGTAATACAAACTAACCTAACCCAACCTAACATCTCGTCGGTAATATTTGACATCATTCCTGGCGAGTTGGCCTATACGTCTCCGTGGAACCTTTATATACATCAATAACGTAATATAACCTAACCTAACGCAACCTAACATCTCGGCGGTAATATTTGACATCATTCCTGGCGAGTTGGCCTCTACGTCTTCGTGGGACCTTTATATACATCAATAACGTAATATAACCTAACTTAACCCAACCTAACATCTGGGCGGTTATATTTGACATCATTCCTGGCGAGTTGGCCTTTACGTCTCCGTTTGACCATCATATACATCAATAACGTAATATAACGTAACCTAACCCAACCTATCATCTCGGCGGTAATATTTGACAACATTCCTGGCTTGTTGGCCTCTACGTCTCCTTGGGACCTTTATATACTTCAATAACGTACTACAACCTAACCTAACCCAATCTAGCATCTCGGCGGTAATATTTGACCAAATTCCTGGCTTGTTAGCCTTTACGTCTCCGTGAGACCTTTATATACATCAATAACGTAATATAACATAACCTAACCCAATCTAACATCTCGGCGGTAATATTTGACCACATTCCTGGCTTGTTGGCAATTACGTCCCGATGGGACCTTTATATACATCAATAACGTAATATAACCTAACCTAACCCAACCTAGCATCTCGACGGTAATATTTGACATCATTCCTGGCGAGTTGGCCTCTACGTCTCCGTGGAACCTTTATATACATCAATAACGTAATATAACCTAACCTAACCCAACCTAGCATCTCGACGGTAATATTTGACATCATTCCTGGCGAGTTGGCCTCTACGTCTCCGTGTAACCCTCGTATACAACAGTAACGTAATATAACGTAACTTAACCCAACCTATCATCTCGACGGTAATATTTGACCACATCCCTGGCTTGTTGGCCTCTACGTCTCCGTGGGGCCTATATATACATCAATAACATAATATAAGCTATCCTAACCCAATCTAACATCTCACGGTAATATTTGAACACATTCCTGGCTTGTTGGCCTCTACGTCTCCGTGGGACCTTTATATACATCTATAACGTAATATAACCTAACCTAACCCAACCTATCATCTGGGCGATAATATTTGACAACATTCCTGGCGAGTTGGCCTCTACGTCTCCGTTTGACCTTCATATACATCAATAACGTAATATAACCTAACCTAACGCAACCTAACATCTCGGCGGTAATATTTGACATCATTCCTGGCGAGTTGGCCTCTATGTCTCCGTGTAACCCTCGTATATATCAATAACGTAATATAACGTAACTTAATCCAACCTATCATCTCGGGGGTAATATTTGACAACATTCCTGGCGAGTTGGCCTCTACGTCTCCGTTTGACCTTCTTATACATCAATAACGTAATATAACCTAACCTAACCCAACCTATCATCTCGGCGGTAATATTTGAAAACATTCCTGTCGAGTTGGCATCTACGTCTCCGTGGGACCTTTATATACATCAATAACGTAATATAACCTAACCTAACCCAACCTAGCATCTCGACGGTAATATTTGACATCATTCCTGGCGAGTTGGCCTCTACGTCTCCGTGTAACCCTCGTATACAACAGTAACGTGATATAACGTAACTTAACCCAACCTATCATCTCGACGGTAATATTTGACCACATCCCTGGCTTGTTGGGCTCTACGTCTCCGTGGGGCCTATATATACATCAATAACATAATATAAGCTATCCTAACCCAATCTAACATCTCACGGTAATATTTGAACACGTTCCTGGCTTGTTGGCTTCTACGGCTCCGTGGGACCTTTATATACGTCAATAACGTAATATAACCTAGCCTAACCCAATTTAACATCTTGGCGGTAATATTTGACAACATTCCTGGCGAGTTGGCCTCTACGTCTTCGTGGGACCTTTATATACATCAATAACGTAATATAACTTAACCTAACCCAACCTAACATCTCCGCGGTAATATTTGACAACATTCCTGGCGAGTTGGCCTCTAGGTATCCGTGGGCCCTTCATATACATCAATAACGAAATATAACCTAACCTAACCCAACCTATCATCTCGGCGGTAATATTTGACAAAATTACTGGCGAGTTGGCTTCTCCGTCTCCGTGGGACCATCATATACATCAATAACGTAATATAACCTAACCTAACCCAACCTAACTTCTCGGCGCTAATATTTGAAAACATACCTGTCGAGGTGGCCTCTACGTCTCCGTGGGTCCTTTATATACATCAATAACGTAATATAACCTAACCAAAACCAACCTAGCATCTCGGCGGTAATATTTGACATCATTCCTGGCGATTTGGCCTCTACGTCTCCGTGTAACCCACGTATACAACAATAACGTAATATAACGTAACTTAAGCCAACCTATCATCTCGGCGGTAATGTTTGAAAACATTCCTGGCGATTTGGCATCTACGTCTCCGTGGGACCTTTATATACATCAATAACGTAATATAACCTAATCTAACGCAACCTAACATCTCGGCGGTAATATTTGACATCATTCCTGTCGAGTTGGCCTCTATATCTCCGTGGGACCTTTATATACATCAATTACGTAATATAACCTAACCTAACCCAACCTAACATCTCGGCGGTAATATTTGACATCATTCCTGGCGAGTTGGCCTCTACGTCTCCGTTTGACCTTCATATACATCAATAACGTAATATAACCTAACCTAACGCAACCTAACATCTCGGCGGTAATATTTGACATCATTCCTGGCGAGTTGTCCTCTATGTCTCCGTGCAACCCTCGTATACATCAATAACGTAATATAACGTAACTTAATCCAACCTATCATCTCGGGGGTAATATTTGACAACATTCCTGGCGAGTTGGCCTCTACCTCTTCGTGGGACCTTTATATACATCAATAACGTAATATAACTTAACCTAACCCAACCTAACATCTCCGCGGTAATATTTGACAACATACCTGGCGAGTTGGCCTCTACGTATCCGTGGGCCCTTCATATACATCAATAACGAAATATAACCTAACCTAACCCAACCTATCATCTCGGCGGTAATATTAGACAAAATTACTGGCGAGTTTGCTTCTCCGTCTCCGTGGGACCATCATATACATCAATAACGTAATATAACCTAACCTAACCCAACCTAACTTCTCGGCGGTAATATTTGACCACATGCCTGTCTCGTTGGCCTCTACGTCTCCTTGGGACTTTTATATACATAAATAACGTAAAATAACCTAACCTAAACCAACCGAACATCTCGGCGGTAATATTTGACAACATACCTGGCGAGTTGGCCTCTACGTCTCCGTGGGATCTTTATATACATCAATAACGTAATATAACCTAACCTAACCCAACATAACATCTCGTCGGTAATATCTGGCATCATTCCTGGCGAGTTGGCCTCTACGTCTCCGTGGAACCTTTATATACATCAATAACGTAATATAACCTAACCTAACCCAACCTAACATCTCGGCGGTAATATTTGACCACATTCCTGGCTTGTTGGCCTCTACGTCCCCGTGGGACCTTTATATACATCAATAACGTAATATAACCTAATCTAACGCAACCTAACATCTCGGCGGTAATATTTGACATCATTCCTGTCGAGTTGGCCTCTATATCTCCGTGGGACCTTTATATACATCAATTACGTAATATAACCTAACCTAACCCAACCTAACATCTCGGCGGTAATATTTGACATCATTCCTGGCGAGTTGTCCTCTATGTCTCCGTGTAACCCTCGTATACATCAATAACGTAATATAACGTAATTTAATCCAACCTATCATCTCGGGGGTAATATTTGACAACATTCCTGGCGAGTTGGCCTCTACGTCTTCGTGGGACCTTTATATACATCAATAACGTAATATAACCTAACCTAACCCAACCTAACATCTGGGCGGTTATATTTGACATCATTCCTGGCGAGTTGGCCTTTACGTCTCCGTTTGACCATCATATACATCAATAACGTAATATAACGTAACCTAACCCAACCTATCATCTCGGCGGTAATATTTGACAACATTCCTGGCTTGTTGGCCTCTACGTCTCCTTGGGACCTTTATATACTTCAATAACGTACTATAACCTAACCTAACCCAATCTAGTATCTCGGCGGTAATATTTGACCAAATTCCTGGCTTGTTAGCCTTTACGTCTCCGTGAGACCTTTATATACATCAATAACGTAATATAACATAACCTAACCCAATCTAACATCTCGGCGGTAATATTTGACCACATTCCTGGCTTGTTGGCAACTACGTCCCGATGGGACCTTTATATACATAAATAACGTAATACAAACTAACCTAACCCAACCTAACATCTCGTCGGTAATATTTGACATCATTCCTGGCGAGTTGGCCTATACGTCTCCGTGGAACCTTTATATACATCAATAACGTAATATAACCTAACCTAACGCAACCTAACATCTCGGCGGTAATATTTGACATCATTCCTGGCGAGTTGGCCTCTACGTCTTCGTGGGACCTTTATATACATCAATAACGTAATATAACCTAACCTAACCCAACCTAACATCTGGGCGGTTATATTTGACATCATTCCTGGCGAGTTGGCCTTTACGTCTCCGTTTGACCATCATATACATCAATAACGTAATATAACGTAACCTAACCCAACCTATCATCTCGGCGGTAATATTTGACAACATTCCTGGCTTGTTGGCCTCTACGTCTCCTTGGGACCTTTATATACTTCAATAACGTACTATAACCTAACCTAACCCAATCTAGCATCTCGGCGGTAATATTTGACCAAATTCCTGGCTTGTTAGCCTTTACGTCTCCGTGAGACCTTTATATACATCAATAACGTAATATAACATAACCTAACCCAATCTAACATCTCGGCGGTAATATTTGACCACATTCCTGGCTTGTTGGCAACTACGTCCCGATGGGACCTTTATATACATAAATAACGTAATATAACCTGACCTAACCCAACCTATCATCTCGGCGGTAATATTTGACCACGTTCCTGGCTTGTTGGCCTCTACGTCTCCGTGGGACCTTTATATACATCAATAACGTAATATAACCTAACCTAACCCAACCTAGCATCTCGACGGTAATATTTGACATCATTCCTGGCGAGTTGGCCTCTACGTCTCCGTGGAACCTTTATATACATCAATAACGTAATATAACCTAACCTAACCCAACCTAACATCTCGGCGGTAATATTTGACCACATTCCTGGCTTGTTGGCCTCTACGTCCCCGTGGGACCTTTATATACATCAATAACGTAATATAACCTAACCTAACCCAACCTAACATCTGGGCGGTTATATTTGACATCATTCCTGGCGAGTTGGCCTTTACGTCTCCGTTTGACCATCATATACATCAATAACGTAATATAACGTAACCTAACCCAACCTATCATCTCGGCGGTAATATTTGACAACATTCCTGGCTTGTTGGCCTCTACGTCTCCTTGGGACCTTTATATACTTCAATAACGTACTATAACCTAACCTAACCCAATCTAGCATCTCGGCGGTAATATTTGACCAAATTCCTGGCTTGTTAGCCTTTACGTCTCCGTGAGACCTTTATATACATCAATAACGTAATATAACATAACCTAACCCAATCTAACATCTCGGCGGTAATATTTGACCACATTCCTGGCTTGTTGGCAACTACGTCCCGATGGGACCTTTATATACATAAATAACGTAATACAAACTAACCTAACCCAACCTAACATCTCGTCGGTAATATTTGACATCATTCCTGGCGAGTTGGCCTATACGTCTCCGTGGAACCTTTATATACATCAATAACGTAATATAACCTAACCTAACGCAACCTAACATCTCGGCGGTAATATTTGACAACATTCCTGGCGAGTTGGCCTCTACGTCTTCGTGGGACCTTTATATACATCAATAACGTAATATAACTTAACCTAACCCAACCTAACATCTCCGCGGTAATATTTGACAACATTCCTGGCGAGTTGGCCTCTAGGTATCCGTGGGCCCTTCATATACATCAATAACGAAATATAACCTAACCTAACCCAACCTATCATCTCGGCGGTAATATTTGACAAAATTACTGGCGAGTTGGCTTCTCCGTCTCCGTGGGACCATCATATACATCAATAACGTAATATAACCTAACCTAACCCAACCTAACTTCTCGGCGCTAATATTTGAAAACATACCTGTCGAGGTGGCCTCTACGTCTCCGTGGGTCCTTTATATACATCAATAACGTAATATAACCTAACCAAAACCAACCTAGCATCTCGGCGGTAATATTTGACATCATTCGTGGCGATTTGGCCTCTACGTCTCCGTGTAACCCACGTATACAACAATAACGTAATATAACGTAACTTAAGCCAACCTATCATCTCGGCGGTAATGTTTGAAAACATTCCTGGCGATTTGGCATCTACGTCTCCGTGGGACCTTTATATACATCAATAACGTAATATAACCTAATCTAACGCAACCTAACATCTCGGCTGTAATATTTGACATCATTCCTGTCGAGTTGGCCTCTATATCTCCGTGGGACCTTTATATACATCAATTACGTAATATAACCTAACCTAACCCAACCTAACATCTCGGCGGTAATATTTGACATCATTCCTGGCGAGTTGGCCTCTACGTCTCCGTTTGACCTTCATATACATCAATAACGTAATATAACCTAACCTAACGCAACCTAACATCTCGGCGGTAATATTTGACATCATTCCTGGCGAGTTGTCCTCTATGTCTCCGTGTAACCCTCGTATACATCAATAACGTAATATAACGTAACTTAATCCAACCTATCATCTCGGGGGTAATATTTGACAACATTCCTGGCGAGTTGGCCTCTACCTCTTCGTGGGACCTTTATATACATCAATAACGTAATATAACTTAACCTAACCCAACCTAACATCTCCGCGGTAATATTTGACAACATACCTGGCGAGTTGGCCTCTACGTATCCGTGGGCCCTTCATATACATCAATAACGAAATATAACCTAACCTAACCCAACCTATCATCTCGGCGGTAATATTTGACAAAATTACTGGCGAGTTTGCTTCTCCGTCTCCGTGGGACCATCATATACATCAATAACGTAATATAACCTAACCTAACCCAACCTAACTTCTCAGCGGTAATATTTGACCACATGCCTGTCTCGTTGGCCTCTACGTCTCCTTGGGACTTTTATATACATAAATAACGTAAAATAACCTAACCTAAACCAACCGAACATCTCGGCGGTAATATTTGACAACATACCTGGCGAGTTGGCCTCTACGTCTCCGTGGGATCTTTATATACATCAATAACGTAATATAACCTAACCTAACCCAACCTAACATCTCGTCGGTAATATCTGGCATCATTCCTGGCGAGTTGGCCTCTACGTCTCCGTGGAACCTTTATATACATCAATAACGTAATATAACCTAACCTAACCCAACCTAACATCTCGGCGGTAATATTTGACCACATTCCTGGCTTGTTGGCCTCTACGTCCCCGTGGGACCTTTATATACATCAATAACGTAATATAACCTAATCTAACGCAACCTAACATCTCGGCGGTAATATTTGACATCATTCCTGTCGAGTTGGCCTCTATATCTCCGTGGGACCTTTATATACATCAATTACGTAATATAACCTAACCTAACCCAACCTAACATCTCGGCGGTAATATTTGACATCATTCCTGGCGAGTTGGCCTCTACGTCTCCGTTTGACCTTCATATACATCAATAACGTAATATAACCTAACCTAACCCAACCTAACATCTCGGCGGTAATATTTGACCACATTCCTGGCTTGTTGGCCTCTACGTCCCCGTGGGACCTTTATATACATCAATAACGTAATATAACCTAACCTAACCCAACCTAACATCTGGGCGGTTATATTTGACATCATTCCTGGCGAGTTGGCCTTTACGTCTCCGTTTGACAATCATATACATCAATAACGTAATATAACGTAACCTAACCCAACCTATCATCTCGGCGGTAATATTTGACAACATTCCTGGCTTGTTGGCCTCTACGTCTCCTTGGGACCTTTATATACTTCTATAACGTACTATAACCTAACCTAACCCAATCTAGTATCTCGGCGGTAATATTTGACCAAATTCCTGGCTTGTTAGCCTTTACGTCTCCGTGAGACCTTTATATACATCAATAACGTAATATAACATAACCTAACCCAATCTAACATCTCGGCGGTAATATTTGACCACATTCCTGGCTTGTTGGCAACTACGTCCCGATGGGACCTTTATATACATAAATAACGTAATATAACCTAACGTAACCCAACCTAACATCTCGTCGGTAATATTTGACATCATTCCTGGCGAGTTGGCCTATACGTCTCCGTGGAACCTTTATATACATCAATAACGTAATATAACCTAACCTAACGCAACCTAACATCTCGGCGGTAATATTTGACATCATTCCTGGCGAGTTGGCCTCTACGTCTTCGTGGGACCTTTATATACATCAATAACGTAATATAACCTAACCTAACCCAACCTAACATCTGGGCGGTTATATTTGACATCATTCCTGGCGAGTTGGCCTTTACGTCTCCGTTTGACCATCATATACATCAATAACGTAATATAACGTAACCTAACCCAACCTATCATCTCGGCGGTAATATTTGACAACATTCCTGGCTTGTTGGCCTCTACGTCTCCTTGGGACCTTTATATACTTCAATAACGTACTATAACCTAACCTAACCCAATCTAGCATCTCGGCGGTAATATTTGACCAAATTCCTGGCTTGTTAGCCTTTACGTCTCCGTGAGACCTTTATATACATCAATAACGTAATATAACATAACCTAACCCAATCTAACATCTCGGCGGTAATATTTGACCACATTCCTGGCTTGTTGGCAACTACGTCCCGATGGGACCTTTATATACATAAATAACGTAATATAACCTGACCTAACCCAACCTATCATCTCGGCGGTAATATTTGACCACGTTCCTGGCTTGTTGGCCTCTACGTCTCCGTGGGACCTTTATATACATCAATAACGTAATATAACCTAACCTAACCCAACCTAGCATCTCGACGGTAATATTTGACATCATTCCTGGCGAGTTGGCCTCTACGTCTCCGTGGAACCTTTATATACATCAATAACGTAATATAACCTAACCTAACCCAACCTAACATCTCGGCGGTAATATTTGACCACATTCCTGGCTTGTTGGCCTCTACGTCCCCGTGGGACCTTTATATACATCAATAACGTAATATAAACTAACCTAACCCAACCTAACATCTGGGCGGTTATATTTGACATCATTCCTGGCGAGTTGGCCTTTACGTCTCCGTTTGACCATCATATACATCAATAACGTAATATAACGTAACCTAACCCAACCTATCATCTCGGCGGTAATATTTGACAACATTCCTGGCTTGTTGGCCTCTACGTCTCCTTGGGACCTTTATATACTTCAATAACGTACTATAACCTAACCTAACCCAATCTAGCATCTCGGCGGTAATATTTGACCAAATTCCTGGCTTGTTAGCCTTTACGTCTCCGTGAGACCTTTATATACATCAATAACGTAATATAACATAACCTAACCCAATCTAACATCTCGGCGGTAATATTTGACCACATTCCTGGCTTGTTGGCAACTACGTCCCGATGGGACCTTTATATACATAAATAACGTAATACAAACTAACCTAACCCAACCTAACATCTCGTCCGTAATATTTGACATCATTCCTGGCGAGTTGGCCTATACGTCTCCGTGGAACCTTTATATACATCAATAACGTAATATAACCTAACCTAACGCAACCTAACATCTCGGCGGTAATATTTGACATCATTCCTGGCGAGTTGGCCTCTACGTCTTCGTGGGACCTTTATATACATCAATAACGTAATATAACCTAACCTAACCCAACCTAACATCTGGGCGGTTATATTTGACATCATTCCTGGCGAGTTGGCCTCTACGTCTTCGTGGGACCTTTATATACATCAATAACGTAATATAACCTAACCTAACCCAACCTAACATCTGGGCGGTTATATTTGACATCATTCCTGGCGAGTTGGCCTTTACGTCTCCGTTTGACCATCATATACATCAATAACGTAATATAACGTAACCTAACCCAACCTATCATCTCGGCGGTAATATTTGACAACATTCCTGGCTTGTTGGCCTCTACGTCTCCTTGGGACCTTTATATACTTCAATAACGTACTATAACCTAACCTAACCCAATCTAGCATCTCGGCGGTAATATTTGACCAAATTCCTGGCTTGTTAGCCTTTACGTCTCCGTGAGACCTTTATATACATCAATAACGTAATATAACATAACCTAACCCAATCTAACATCTCGGCGGTAATATTTGACCACATTCCTGGCTTGTTGGCAACTACGTCCCGATGGGACCTTTATATACATAAATAACGTAATATAACCTGACCTAACCCAACCTGTCATCTCGGCGGTAATATTTGACCACGTTCCTGGCTTGTTGGCCTCTACGTCCCCGTGGGACCTTTATATACATCAATAACGTAATATAACCTAACCTAACCCAACCTAACATCTGGGCGGTTATATTTGACATCATTCCTGGCGAGTTGGCCTTTACGTCTCCGTTTGACCATCATATACATCAATAACGTAATATAACGTAACCTAACCCAACCTATCATCTCGGCGGTAATATTTGACAACATTCCTGGCTTGTTGGCCTCTACGTCTCCTTGGGACCTTTATATACTTCAATAACGTACTATAACCTAACCTAACCCAATCTAGTATCTCGGCGGTAATATTTGACCAAATTCCTGGCTTGTTAGCCTTTACGTCTCCGTGAGACCTTTATATACATCAATAACGTAATATAACATAACCTAACCCAATCTAACATCTCGGTGGTAATATTTGACCACATTCCTGGCTTGTTGGCCTCTACGTCTCCTTGGGACCTTTATATACTTCAATAACGTACTATAACCTAACCTAACCCAATCTAGCATCTCGGCGGTAATATTTGACCAAATTCCTGGCTTGTTAGCCTTTACGTCTCCGTGAGACCTTTATATACATCAATAACGTAATATAACATAACCTAACCCAATCTAACATCTCGGCGGTAATATTTGACCACATTCCTGGCTTGTTGGCAACTACGTCCCGATGGGACCTTTATATACATAAATAACGTAATACAAACTAACCTAACCCAACCTAACATCTCGTCCGTAATATTTGACATCATTCCTGGCGAGTTGGCCTATACGTCTCCGTGGAACCTTTATATACATCAATAACGTAATATAACCTAACCTAACGCAACCTAACATCTCGGCGGTAATATTTGACATCATTCCTGGCGAGTTGGCCTCTACGTCTTCGTGGGACCTTTATATACATCAATAACGTAATATAACCTAACCTAACCCAACCTAACATCTGGGCGGTTATATTTGACATCATTCCTGGCGAGTTGGCCTTTACGTCTCCGTTTGACCATCATATACATCAATAACGTAATATAACGTAACCTAACCCAACCTATCATCTCGGCGGTAATATTTGACAACATTCCTGGCTTGTTGGCCTCTACGTCTCCTTGGGACAGTTATATACTTCAATAACGTACTATAACCTAACCTAACCCAATCTAGCATCTCGGCGGTAATATTTGACCAAATTCCTGGCTTGTTAGCCTTTACGTCTCCGTGAGACCTTTATATACATCAATAACGTAATATAACATAACCTAACCCAATCTAACATCTCGGCGGTAATATTTGACCACATTCCTGGCTTGTTGGCAACTACGTCCCGATGGGACCTTTATATACATAAATAACGTAATATAACCTGACCTAACCCAACCTGTCATCTCGGCGGTAATATTTGACCACGTTCCTGGCTTGTTGGCCTCTACGTCCCCGTGGGACCTTTATATACATCAATAACGTAATATAACCTAACCTAACCCAACCTAACATCTGGGCGGTTATATTTGACATCATTCCTGGCGAGTTGGCCTTTACGTCTCCGTTTGACCATCATATACATCAATAACGTAATATAACGTAACCTAACCCAACCTATCATCTCGGCGGTAATATTTGACAACATTCCTGGCTTGTTGGCCTCTACGTCTCCTTGGGACCTTTATATACTTCAATAACGTACTATAACCTAACCTAACCCAATCTAGTATCTCGGCGGTAATATTTGACCAAATTCCTGGCTTGTTAGCCTTTACGTCTCCGTGAGACCTTTATATACATCAATAACGTAATATAACATAACCTAACCCAATCTAACATCTCGGTGGTAATATTTGACCACATTCCTGGCTTGTTGGCAACTACGTCCCGATGGGACCTTTATATACATAAATAACGTAATACAAACTAACCTAACCCAACCTAACATCTCGTCGGTAATATTTGACATCATTCCTGGCGAGTTGGCCTATACGTCTCCGTGGAACCTTTATATACATCAATAACGTAATATAACCTAACCTAACGCAACCTAACATCTCGGCGGTAATATTTGACATCATTCCTGGCGAGTTGGCCTCTACGTCTTCGTGGGACCTTTATATACATCAATAACGTAATATAACCTAACCTAACCCAACCTAACATCTGGGCGGTTATATTTGACATCATTCCTGGCGAGTTGGCCTTTACGTCTCCGTTTGACCATCATATACATCAATAACGTAATATAACGTAACCTAACCCAACCTATCATCTCGGCGGTAATATTTGACAACATTCCTGGCTTGTTGGCCTCTACGTCTCCTTGGGACCTTTATATACTTCAATAACGTACTATAACCTAACCTAACCCAATCTAGCATCTCGGCGGTAATATTTGACCAAATTCCTGGCTTGTTAGCCTTTACGTCTCCGTGAGACCTTTATATACATCAATAACGTAATATAACATAACCTAACCCAATCTAACATCTCGGCGGTAATATTTGACCACATTCCTGGCTTGTTGGCAACTACGTCCCGATGGGACCTTTATATACATAAATAACGTAATATAACCTGACCTAACCCAACCTATCATCTCGGCGGTAATATTTGACCACGTTCCTGGCTTGTTGGCCTCTACGTCTCCGTGGGACCTTTATATACATCAATAACGTAATATAACCTAACCTAACCCAACCTAGCATCTCGACGGTAATATTTGACATCATTCCTGGCGAGTTGGCCTCTACGTCTCCGTGGAACCTTTATATACATCAATAACGTAATATAACCTAACCTAACCCAACCTAACATCTCGGCGGTAATATTTGACCACATTCCTGGCTTGTTGGCCTCTACGTCCCCGTGGGACCTTTATATACATCAATAACGTAATATAACCTAACCTAACCCAACCTAACATCTGGGCGGTTATATTTGACATCATTCCTGGCGAGTTGGCCTTTACGTCTCCGTTTGACCATCATATACATCAATAACGTAATATAACGTAACCTAACCCAACCTATCATCTCGGCGGTAATATTTGACAACATTCCTGGCTTGTTGGCCTCTACGTCTCCTTGGGACCTTTATATACTTCAATAACGTACTATAACCTAACCTAACCCAATCTAGCATCTCGGCGGTAATATTTGACCAAATTCCTGGCTTGTTAGCCTTTACGTCTCCGTGAGACCTTTATATACATCAATAACGTAATATAACATAACCTAACCCAATCTAACATCTCGGCGGTAATATTTGACCACATTCCTGGCTTGTTGGCAACTACGTCCCGATGGGACCTTTATATACATAAATAACGTAATACAAACTAACCTAACCCAACCTAACATCTCGTCGGTAATATTTGACATCATTCCTGGCGAGTTGGCCTATACGTCTCCGTGGAACCTTTATATACATCAATAACGTAATATAACCTAACCTAACGCAACCTAACATCTCGGCGGTAATATTTGACATCATTCCTGGCGAGTTGGCCTCTACGTCTTCGTGGGACCTTTATATACATCAATAACGTAATATAACCTAACCTAACCCAACCTAACATCTGGGCGGTTATATTTGACATCATTCCTGGCGAGTTGGCCTTTACGTCTCCGTTTGACCATCATATACATCAATAACGTAATATAACGTAACCTAACCCAACCTATCATCTCGGCGGTAATATTTGACAACATTCCTGGCTTGTTGGCCTCTACGTCTCCTTGGGACCTTTATATACTTCAATAACGTACTATAACCTAACCTAACCCAATCTAGCATCTCGGCGGTAATATTTGACCAAATTCCTGGCTTGTTAGCCTTTACGTCTCCGTGAGACCTTTATATACATCAATAACGTAATATAACATAACCTAACCCAATCTAACATCTCGGCGGTAATATTTGACCACATTCCTGGCTTGTTGGCAACTACGTCCCGATGGGACCTTTATATACATAAATGACGTAATATAACCTGACCTAACCCAACCTGTCATCTCGGCGGTAATATTTGACCACGTTCCTGGCTTGTTGGCCTCTACGTCTCCGTGGGACCTTTATATACATCAATAACGTAATATAACCTAACCTAACCCAACCTAGCATCTCGACGGTAATATTTGACATCATTCCTGGCGAGTTGGCCTCTACGTCTCCGTGGAACCTTTATATACATCAATAACGTAATATAACCTAACCTAACCCAACCTAACATCTCGGCGGTAATATTTGACCACATTCCTGGCTTGTTGGCAACTACGTCCCGATGGGACCTTTATATACATAAATAACGTAATATAACCTGACCTAACCCAACCTATCATCTCGGCGGAAATATTTGACCACGTTCCTGGCTTGTTGGCCTCTACGTCTCCGTGGGACCTTTATATACATCAATAACGTAATATAACCTAACCTAACCCAACCTAGCATCTCGACGGTAATATTTGACATCATTCCTGGCGAGTTGGCCTTTACGTCTCCGTGGAACCTTTATATACATCAATAACGTAATATAACATAACCTAACCCAATCTAACATCTCGGCGGTAATATTTGACCACATTCCTGGCTTGTTGGCAACTACGTCCCGATGGGACCTTTATATACATAAATAACGTAATATAACCTGACCTAACCCAACCTGTCATCTCGGCGGTAATATTTGACCACGTTCCTGGCTTGTTGGCCTCTACGTCTCCGTGGGACCTTTATATACATCAATAACGTAATATAACCTAACCTAACCCAACCTAGCATCTCGACGGTAATATTTGACATCATTCCTGGCGAGTTGGCCTCTACGTCTCCGTGGAACCTTTATATACATCAATAACGTAATATAACCTAACCTAACCCAACCTAACATCTCGGCGGTAATATTTGACCACATTCCTGGCTTGTTGGCCTCTACGTCCCCGTGGGACCTTTATATACATCAATAACGTAATATAACCTAACCTAACCCAACCTAACATCTGGGCGGTTATATTTGACATCATTCCTGGCGAGTTGGCCTTTACGTCTCCGTTTGACCATCATATACATCAATAACGTAATATAACGTAACCTAACTCAACCTATCATCTCGGCGGTAATATTTGACAACATTCCTGGCTTGTTGGCCTCTACGTCTCCTTGGGACCTTTATATACTTCAATAACGTACTATAACCTAACCTAACTCAATCTAGCATCTCGGCGGTAATATTTGACCAAATTCCTGGCTTGTTAGCCTTTACGTCTCCGTGAGACCTTTATATACATCAATAACGTAATATAACCTAACCTAACCCAACCTATCATCTCGGCGGTAATATTTGAAAACATTCCTTTCGAGTTGGCATCTACGTCTCCGTGGGACCTTTATATACATCAATAACGTAATATAACCTAACCTAACCCAACCTATCATCTCGGCGGTAATATTTGACAACATTCCTGGCTTGTTGGCCTCTACGTCTCCTTGGGACCTTTATATACTTCAATAACGTACTATAACCTAACCTAACCCAATCTAGCATCTCGGCGGTAATATTTGACCAAATTCCTGGCTTGTTAGCCTTTACGTCTCCGTGAGACCTTTATATACATCAATAACGTAATATAACATAACCTAACCCAATCTAACATCTCGGCGGTAATATTTGACCACATTCCTGGCTTGTTGGCAACTACGTCCCGATGGGACCTTTATATACATAAATAACGTAATATAACCTGACCTAACCCAACCTGTCATCTCGGCGGTAATATTTGACCACGTTCCTGGCTTGTTGGCCTCTACGTCTCCGTGGGACCTTTATATACATCAATAACGTAATATAACCTAACCTAACCCAACCCAGCATCTCGACGGTAATATTTGACATCATTCCTGGCGAGTTGGCCTCTACGTCTCCGTGGAACCTTTATATACATCAATAACGTAATATAACCTAACCTAACCCAACCTAACATCTCGGCGGTAATATTTGACCACATTCCTGGCTTGTTGGCCTCTACGTCCCCGTGGGACCTTTATATACATCAATAACGTAATATAACCTAACCTAACCCAACCTAACATCTGGGCGGTTATATTTGACATCATTCCTGGCGAGTTGGCCTTTACGTCTCCGTTTGACCATCATATACATCAATAACGTAATATAACGTAACCTAACTCAACCTATCATCTCGGCGGTAATATTTGACAACATTCCTGGCTTGTTGGCCTCTACGTCTCCTTGGGACCTTTATATACTTCAATAACGTACTATAACCTAACCTAACTCAATCTAGCATCTCGGCGGTAATATTTGACCAAATTCCTGGCTTGTTAGCCTTTACGTCTCCGTGAGACCTTTATATACATCAATAACGTAATATAACCTAACCTAACCCAACCTATCATCTCGGCGGTAATATTTGAAAACATTCCTTTCGAGTTGGCATCTACGTCTCCGTGGGACCTTTATATACATCAATAACGTAATATAACCTAACCTAACCCAACCTATCATCTCGGCGGTAATATTTGACAACATTCCTGGCGAGTTGGCCTCTGCGTCTCCGTTTGACCTTCATATACATCAATAACGTAATATAACCTAACCTAACGCAACCTAACATCTCGGCGGTAATATTTGACATCATTCCTGGCGAGTTGGCCTCTATGTCTCCGTGTAACCCTTGTATACATCAATAACGTAATATAACGTAACTTAATCCAACCTATCATCTCGGCGGTAATATTTGACATCATTCCTGGCGATTTGGCCTCTACGTCTCCGTGTAACCCACGTATACAACAATAACGTAATATAACGTAACTTAAGCCAACCTATCATCTCGGCGGTAATGTTTGAAAACATTCCTGGCGATTTGGCATCTACGTCTCCGTGGGACCTTTATATACATCAATAACGTAATATAACCTAACCTAACCCAACCTAACATCTGGGCGGTTATATTTGACATCATTCCTGGCGAGTTGGCCTTTACGTCTCCGTTTGACCATCATATACATCAATAACGTAATATAACGTAACCTAACCCAACCTATCATCTCGGCGGTAATATTTGACAACATTCCTGGATTGTTGGCCTCTACGTCTCCTTGGGACCTTTATATACTTCAATAACGTACTATAACCTAACCTAACCCAATCTAGCATCTCGGCGGTAATATTTGACCAAATTCCTGGCTTGTTAGCCTTTACGTCTCCGTGAGACCTTTATATACATCAATAACGTAATATAACATAACCTAACCCAATCTAACATCTCGGCGGTAATATTTGACCACATTCCTGGCTTGTTGGCAACTACGTCCCGATGGGACCTTTATATACATAAATAACGTAATATAACCTGACCTAACCCAACCTGTCATCTCGGCGGTAATATTTGACCACGTTCCTGGCTTGTTGGCCTCTACGTCTCCGTGGGACCTTTATATACATCAATAACGTAATATAACCTAACCTAACCCAACCTAGCATCTCGACGGTAATATTTGACATCATTCCTGGCGAGTTGGCCTCTACGTCTCCGTGGAACCTTTATATACATCAATAACGTAATATAACCTAACCTAACCCAACCTACCATCTCGGCGGTAATATTTGACCACATTCCTGGCTTGTTGGCCTCTACGTCCCCGTGGGACCTTTATATACATCAATAACGTAATATAACCTAACCTAACCCAACCTAACATCTGGGCGGTTATATTTGACATCATTCCTGGCGAGTTGGCCTTTACGTCTCCGTTTGACCATCATATACATCAATAACGTAATATAACGTAACCTAACTCAACCTATCATCTCGGCGGTAATATTTGACAACATTCCTGGCTTGTTGGCCTCTACGTCTCCTTGGGACCTTTATATACTTCAATAACGTACTATAACCTAACCTAACTCAATCTAGCATCTCGGCGGTAATATTTGACCAAATTCCTGGCTTGTTAGCCTTTACGTCTCCGTGAGACCTTTATATACATCAATAACGTAATATAACCTAACCTAACCCAACCTATCATCTCGGCGGTAATATTTGAAAACATTCCTTTCGAGTTGGCATCTACGTCTCCGTGGGACCTTTATATACATCAATAACGTAATATAACCTAACCTAACCCAACCTATCATCTCGGCGGTAATATTTGACAACATTCCTGGCGAGTTGGCCTCTGCGTCTCCGTGGGACCTTTATATACATCAATAACGTAATATAACCTAACCTAACCCAACCTAACATCTCGTCGGTAATATCTGGCATCATTCCTGGCAAGTTGGCCCCTACGTCTCCGTGGAACCTTTATATACATCAATAACTTAATATAACCTAACCTAAACCAACCTAACATCTCGGCGGTAATATTTGACCACATTCCTGGCTTGTTGGCCTCTACGTCCCCGTGGGACCTTTATATACATCAATAACGTAATATAACCTAACCTAACCCAACCTAACATCTGGGCGGTTATATTTGACATCATTCCTGGCGAGTTGGCCTTTACGTCTCCGTTTGACCATCATATACATCAATAACGTAATATAACGTAACCTAACCCAACCTATCATCTCGGCGGTAATATTTGACAACATTCCTGGCTTGTTGGCCTCTACGTCTCCTTGGGACCTTTATATACTTCAATAACGTACTATAACCTAACCTAACCCAATCTAGTATCTCGGCGGTAATATTTGACCAAATTCCTGGCTTGTTAGCCTTTACGTCTCCGTGAGACCTTTATATACATCAATAACGTAATATAACATAACCTAACCCAATCTAACATCTCGGCGGTAATATTTGACCACATTCCTGGCTTGTTGGCAACTACGTCCCGATGGGACCTTTATATACATAAATAACGTAATATAACCTAACCTAATCCAACCTAACATCTCGTCGGTAATATTTGACATCATTCCTGGCGAGTTGGCCTATACGTCTCCGTGGAACCTTTATATACATCAATAACGTAATATAACCTAACCTAACGCAACCTAACATCTCGGCGGTAATATTTGACATCATTCCTGGCGAGTTGGCCTCTACGTCTTCGTGGGGCCTTTATATACATCAATAACGTAATATAACCTAACCTAACCCAACCTAACATCTGGGCGGTTATATTTGACATCATTCCTGGCGAGTTGGCCTTGACGTCTCCGTTTGACCATCATATACATCAATAACGTAATATAACGTAACCTAACCCAACCTATCATCTCGGCGGTAATATTTGACAACATTCCTGGATTGTTGGCCTCTACGTCTCCTTGGGACCTTTATATACTTCAATAACGTACTATAACCTAACCTAACCCAATCTAGCATCTCGGCGGTAATATTTGACCAAATTCCTGGCTTGTTAGCCTTTACGTCACCGTGAGACCTTTATATACATCAATAACGTAATATAACATAACCTAATCCAATCTAACATCTCGGCGGTAATATTTGACCACATTCCTGGCTTGTTGGCAACTACGTCCCGATGGGACCTTTATATACATAAATAACGTAATATAACCTGACCTAACCCAACCTGTCATCTCGGCGGTAATATTTGACCACGTTCCTGGCTTGTTGGCCTCTACGTCTCCGTGGGACCTTTATATACATCAATAACGTAATATAACCTAACCTAACCCAACCTAGCATCTCGACGGTAATATTTGACATCATTCCTGGCGAGTTGGCCTCTACGTCTCCGTGGAACCTTTATATACATCAATAACGTAATATAACCTAACCTAACCCAACCTACCATCTCGGCGGTAATATTTGACCACATTCCTGGCTTGTTGGCCTCTACGTCCCCGTGGGACCTTTATATACATCAATAACGTAATATAACCTAACCTAACCCAACCTAACATCTGGGCGGTTATATTTGACATCATTCCTGGCGAGTTGGCCTTTACGTCTCCGTTTGACCATCATATACATCAATAACGTAATATAACGTAACCTAACTCAACCTATCATCTCGGCGGTAATATTTGACAACATTCCTGGCTTGTTGGCCTCTACGTCTCCTTGGGACCTTTATATACTTCAATAACGTACTATAACCTAACCTAACTCAATCTAGCATCTCGGCGGTAATATTTGACCAAATTCCTGGCTTGTTAGCCTTTACGTCTCCGTGAGACCTTTATATACATCAATAACGTAATATAACCTAACCTAACCCAACCTATCATCTCGGCGGTAATATTTGAAAACATTCCTTTCGAGTTGGCATCTACGTCTCCGTGGGACCTTTATATACATCAATAACGTAATATAACCTAACCTAACCCAACCTATCATCTCGGCGGTAATATTTGACAACATTCCTGGCGAGTTGGCCTCTGCGTCTCCGTTTGACCTTCATATACGTCAATAACGTAATATAACCTAACCTAACGCAACCTAACATCGCGGCGGTAATATTTGACATCATTCCTGGCGAGTTGGCCTCTATGTCTCCGTGTAACCCTTGTATACATCAATAACGTAATATAACGTAACTTAATCCAACCTATCATCTCGGCGGTAATATTTGACATCATTCCTGGCGATTTGGCCTCTACGTCTCCGTGTAACCCACGTATACAACAATAACGTAATATAACGTAACTTAAGCCAACCTATCATCTCGGCGGTAATGTTTGAAAACATTCCTGGCGATTTGGCATCTACGTCTCCGTGGGACCTTTATATACATCAATAACGTAATATAACCTAACCTAACCCAACCTAACATCTCGTCGGTAATATCTGGCATCATTCCTGGCGAGTTGGCCCCTACGTCTCCGTGGAACCTTTATATACATCAATAACTTAATATAACCTAACCTAACCCAACCTAACATCTCGGCGGTAATATTTGACCACATTCCTGGCTTGTTGGCCTCTACGTCCCCGTGGGACCTTTATATACATCAATAACGTAATATAACCTAACCTAACCCAACCTAACATCTGGGCGGTTATATTTGACATCATTCCTGGCGAGTTGGCCTTTACGTCTCCGTTTGACCATCATATACATCAATAACGTAATATAACGTAACATAACCCAACCTATCATCTCGGCGGTAATATTTGACAACATTCCTGGCTTGTTGGCCTCTACGTCTCCTTGGGACCTTTATATACTTCAATAACGTACTATAACCTAACCTAACCCAATCTAGTATCTCGGCGGTAATATTTGACCAAATTCCTGGCTTGTTAGCCTTTACGTCTCCGTGAGACCTTTATATACATCAATAACGTAATATAACATAACCTAACCCAATCTAACATCTCGGCGGTAATATTTGACCACATTCCTGGCTTGTTGGCAACTACGTCCCGATGGGACCTTTATATACATAAATAACGTAATATAACCTAACCTAACCCAACCTAACATCTCGTCGGTAATATTTGACATCATTCCTGGCGAGTTGGCCTATACGTCTCCGTGGAACCTTTATATACATCAATAACGTAATATAACCTAACCTAACGCAACCTAACATCTCGGCGGTAATATTTGACATCATTCCTGGCGAGTTGGCCTCTACGTCTTCGTGGGGCCTTTATATACATCAATAACGTAATATAACCTAACCTAACCCAACCTAACATCTGGGCGGTTATATTTGACATCATTCCTGGCGAGTTGGCCTTCACGTCTCCGTTTGACCATCATATACATCAATAACGTAATATAACGTAACCTAACCCAACCTATCATCTCGGCGGTAATATTTGACAACATTCCTGGCTTGTTGGCCTCTACGTCTCCTTGGGACCTTTATATACTTCAATAACGTACTATAACCTAACCTAACCCAATCTAGTATCTCGGCGGTAATATTTGACCAAATTCCTGGCTTGTTAGCCTTTACGTCTCCGTGAGACCTTTATATACATCAATAACGTAATATAACATAACCTAACCCAATCTAACATCTCGGCGGTAATATTTGACCACATTCCTGGCTTGTTGGCAACTACGTCCCGATGGGACCTTTATATACATAAATAACGTAATATAACCTAACCTAACCCAACCTAACATCTCGTCGGTAATATTTGACATCATTCCTGGCGAGTTGGCCTATACGTCTCCGTGGAACCTTTATATACATCAATAACGTAATATAACCTAACCTAACGCAACCTAACATCTCGGCGGTAATATTTGACATCATTCCTGGCGAGTTGGCCTCTACGTCTTCGTGGGACCTTTATATACATCAATAACGTAATATAACCTAACCTAACCCAACCTAACATCTGGGCGGTTATATTTGACATCATTCCTGGCGAGTTGGCCTTTACGTCTCCGTTTGACCATCATATACATCAATAACGTAATATAACCTAACCTAACCCAACCTAACATCTGGGCGGTTATATTTGACATCATTCCTGGCGAGTTGGCCTTTACGTCTCCGTTTGACCATCACATACATAAATAACGTAATATAACGTAACCTAACTCAACCTATCATCTCGGCGGTAATATTTGACAACATTCCTGGCTTGTTGGCCTCTACGTCTCCTTGGGACCTTTATATACTTCAATAACGTACTATAACCTAACCTAACTCAATCTAGCATCTCGGCGGTAATATTTGACCAAATTCCTGGCTTGTTAGCCTTTACGTCTCCGTGAGACCTTTATATACATCAATAACGTAATATAACCTAACCTAACCCAACCTATCATCTCGGCGGTAATATTTGAAAACATTCCTTTCGAGTTGGCATCTACGTCTCCGTGGGACCTTTATATACATCAATAACGTAATATAACCTAACCTAACCCAACCTATCATCTCGGCGGTAATATTTGACAACATTCCTGGCGAGTTGGCCTCTGCGTCTCCGTTTGACCTTCATATACATCAATAACGTAATATAACCTAACCTAACGCAACCTAACATCTCGGCGGTAATATTTGACATCATTCCTGGCGAGTTGGCCTCTATGTCTCCGTGTAACCCTTGTATACATCAATAACGTAATATAACGTAACTTAATCCAACCTATCATCTCGGCGGTAATATTTGACATCATTCCTGGCGATTTGGCCTCTACGTCTCCGTGTAACCCACGTATACAACAATAACGTAATATAACGTAACTTAAGCCAACCTATCATCTCGGCGGTAATGTTTGAAAACATTCCTGGCGATTTGGCATCTACGTCTCCGTGGGACCTTTATATACATCAATAACGTAATATAACCTAACCTAACCCAACCTAACATCTCGTCGGTAATATCTGGCATCATTCCTGGCGAGTTGGCCCCTACGTCTCCGTGGAACCTTTATATACATCAATAACTTAATATAACCTAACCTAACCCAACCTAACATCTCGGCGGTAATATTTGACCACATTCCTGGCTTGTTGGCCTCTACGTCCCCGTGGGACCTTTATATACATCAATAACGTAATATAACCTAACCTAACCCAACCTAACATCTGGGCGGTTATATTTGACATCATTCCTGGCGAGATGGCCTTTACGTCTCCGTTTGACCATCATATACATCAATAACGTAATATAACGTAACCTAACCCAACCTATCATCTCGGCGGTAATATTTGACAACATTCCTGGCTTGTTGGCCTCTACGTCTCCTTGGGACCTTTATATACTTCAATAACGTACTATAACCTAACCTAACCCAATCTAGTATCTCGGCGGTAATATTTGACCAAATTCCTGGCTTGTTAGCCTTTACGTCTCCGTGAGACCTTTATATACATCAATAACGTACTATAACCTAACCTAACCCAATCTAACATCTCGGCGGTAATATTTGACCACATTCCTGGCTTGTTGGCAACTACGTCCCGATGGGACCTTTATATACATAAATAACGTAATATAACCTAACCTAACCCAACCTAACATCTCGTCGGTAATATTTGACATCATTCCTGGCGAGTTGGCCTCTACGTCTTCGTGGGACCTTTATATACATCAATAACGTAATATAACCTAACCTAACCCAACCTAACATCTGGGCGGTTATATTTGACATCATTCCTGGCGAGTTGGCCTTTACGTCTCCGTTTGACCATCATATACATCAATAACGTAATATAACGTAACCTAACCCAACCTATCATCTCGGCGGTAATATTTGACAACATTCCTGGCTTGTTGACCTCTACGTCTCCTTGGGACCTTTATATACTTCAATAACGTACTATAACCTAACCTAACCCAATCTAGCATCTCGGCGGTAATATTTGACCAAATTCCTGGCTTGTTAGCCTTTACGTCTCCGTGAGACCTTTATATACATCAATAACGTAATATAACATAACCTAACCCAATCTAACATCTCGGCGGTAATATTTGACCACATTCCTGGCTTGTTGGCAACTACGTCCCGATGGGACCTTTATATACATAAATAACGTAATATAACCTGACCTAACCCAACCTATCATCTCGGCGGTAATATTTGACCACGTTCCTGGCTTGTTGGCCTCTACGTCTCCGTGGGACCTTTATATACATCAATAACGTAATATAACCTAACCTAACCCAACCTAGCATCTCGACGGTAATATTTGACATCATTCCTGGCGAGTTGGCCTCTACGTCTCCGTGGAACCTTTATATACATCAATAACGTAATATAACCTAACCTAACCCAACCTAACATCTCGGCGGTAATATTTGACCACATTCCTGGCTTGTTGGCCTCTACGTCCCCGTGGGACCTTTATATACATCAATAACGTAATATAACCTAACCTAACCCAACCTAACATCTGGGCGGTTATATTTGACATCATTCCTGGCGAGTTGGCCTTTACGTCTCCGTTTGACCATCATATACATCAATAACGTAATATAACGTAACCTAACCCAACCTATCATCTCGGCGGTAATATTTGACAACATTCCTGGCTTGTTGGCCTCTACGTCTCCTTGGGACCTTTATATACTTCAATAACGTACTATAACCTAACCTAACCCAATCTAGTATCTCGGCGGTAATATTTGACCAAATTCCTGGCTTGTTAGCCTTTACGTCTCCGTGAGACCTTTATATACATCAATAACGTAATATAACATAACCTAACCCAATCTAACATCTCGGCGGTAATATTTGACCACATTCCTGGCTTGTTGGCAACTACGTCCCGATGGGACCTTTATATACATAAATAACGTAATATAACCTAACCTAACCCAACCTAACATCTCGTCGGTAATATTTGACATCATTCCTGGCGAGTTGGCCTATACGTCTCCGTGGAACCTTTATATACATCAATAACGTAATATAACCTAACCTAACGCAACCTAACATCTCGGCGGTAATATTTGACATCATTCCTGGCGAGTTGGCCTCTACGTCTTCGTGGGACCTTTATATACATCAATAACGTAATATAACCTAACCTAACGCAACCTAACATCTGGGCGGTTATATTTGACATCATTCCTGGCGAGTTGGCCTTTACGTCTCCGTTTGACCATCATATACATCAATAACGTAATATAACGTAACCTAACCCAACCTATCATCTCGGCGGTAATATTTGACAACATTCCTGGCTTGTTGGCCTCTACGTCTCCTTGGGACCTTTATATACTTCAATAACGTACTATAACCTAACCTAACCCAATCTAGCATCTCGGCGGTAATATTTGACCAAATTCCTGGCTTGTTAGCCTTTACGTCTCCGTGAGACCTTTATATACATCAATAACGTAATATAACATAACCTAACCCAATCTAACATCTCGGCGGTAATATTTGACCACATTCCTGGCTTGTTGGCAACTACGTCCCGATGGGACCTTTATATACATAAATAACGTAATATAACCTGACCTAACCCAACCTATCATCTCGGCGGTAATATTTGACCACGTTCCTGGCTTGTTGGCCTCTACGTCTCCGTGGGACCATCATATACATCAATAACGTAATATAACCTAACCTAACCCAACCTAACATCTGGGCGGTTATATTTGACATCATTCCTGGCGAGTTGGCCTTTACGTCTCCGTTTGACCATCATATACATCAATAACGTAATATAACGTAACCTAACCCAACCTATCATCTCGGCGGTAATATTTGACAACATTCCTGGCTTGTTGGCCTCTACGTCTCCTTGGGACCTTTATATACTTCAATAACGTACTATAACCTAACCTAACCCAATCTAGTATCTCGGCGGTAATATTTGACCAAATTCCTGGCTTGTTAGCCTTTACGTCTCCGTGAGACCTTTATATACATCAATAACGTACTATAACCTAACCTAACCCAATCTAACATCTCGGCGGTAATATTTGACCACATTCCTGGCTTGTTGGCAACTACGTCCCGATGGGACCTTTATATACATAAATAACGTAATATAACCTAACCTAACCCAACCTAACATCTCGTCGGTAATATTTGACATCATTCCTGGCGAGTTGGCCTCTACGTCTTCGTGGGACCTTTATATACATCAATAACGTAATATAACCTAACCTAAGCCAACCTAACATCTGGGCGGTTATATTTGACATCATTCCTGGCGAGTTGGCCTCTACGTCTTCGTGGGACCTTTATATACATCAATAACGTAATATAACCTAACCTAACCCAACCTAACATCTGGGCGGTTATATTTGACATCATTCCTGGCGAGTTGGCCTTTACGTCTCCGTTTGACCATCATATACATCAATAACGTAATATAACGTAACCTAACCCAACCTATCATCTCGGCGGTAATATTTGACAACATTCCTGGCTTGTTGGCCTCTACGTCTCCTTGGGACCTTTATATACTTCAATAACGTACTATAACCTAACCTAACCCAATCTAGTATCTCGGCGGTAATATTTGACCAAATTCCTGGCTTGTTAGCCTTTACGTCTCCGTGAGACCTTTATATACATCAATAACGTACTATAACCTAACCTAACCCAATCTAACATCTCGGCGGTAATATTTGACCACATTCCTGGCTTGTTGGCAACTACGTCCCGATGGGACCTTTATATACATAAATAACGTAATATAACCTAACCTAACCCAACCTAACATCTCGTCGGTAATATTTGACATCATTCCTGGCGAGTTGGCCTCTACGTCTTCGTGGGACCATTATATACATCAATAACGTAATATAACCTAACCTAACCCAACCTAACATCTGGGCGGTTATATTTGACATCATTCCTGGCGAGTTGGCCTTTACGTCTCCGTTTGACCATCATATACATCAATAACGTAATATAACGTAACCTAACCCAACCTATCATCTCGGCGGTAATATTTGACAACATTCCTGGCTTGTTGACCTCTACGTCTCCTTGGGACCTTTATATACTTCAATAACGTACTATAACCTAACCTAACCCAATCTAGCATCTCGGCGGTAATATTTGACCAAATTCCTGGCTTGTTAGCCTTTACGTCTCCGTGAGACCTTTATATACATCAATAACGTAATATAACATAACCTAACCCAATCTAACATCTCGGCGGTAATATTTGACCACATTCCTGGCTTGTTGGCAACTACGTCCCGATGGGACATTTATATACATAAATAACGTAATATAACCTGACCTAACCCAACCTATCATCTCGGCGGTAATATTTGACCACGTTCCTGGCTTGTTGGCCTCTACGTCTCCGTGGGACCTTTATATACATCAATAACGTAATATAACCTAACCTAACCCAACCTAGCATCTCGACGGTAATATTTGACATCATTCCTGGCGAGTTGGCCTCTACGTCTCCGTGGAACCTTTATATACATCAATAACGTAATATAACCTAACCTAACCCAACCTAACATCTCGGCGGTAATATTTGACCACATTCCTGGCTTGTTGGCCTCTACGTCCCCGTGGGACCTTTATATACATCAATAACGTAATATAACCTAACCTAACCCAACCTAACATCTGGGCGGTTATATTTGACATCATTCCTGGCGAGTTGGCCTTTACGTCTCCGTTTGACCATCATATACATCAATAACGTAATATAACGTAAACTAACCCAACCTATCATCTCGGCGGTAATATTTGACAACATTCCTGGCTTGTTGGCCTCTACGTCTCCTTGGGACCTTTATATACTTCAATAACGTACTATAACCTAACCTAACCCAATCTAGTATCTCGGCGGTAATATTTGACCAAATTCCTGGCTTGTTAGCCTTTACGTCTCCGTGAGACCTTTATATACATCAATAACGTAATATAACATAACCTAACCCAATCTAACATCTCGGCGGTAATATTTGACCACATTCCTGGCTTGTTGGCAACTACGTCCCGATGGGACCTTTATATACATAAATAACGTAATATAACCTAACCTAACCCAACCTAACATCTCGTCGGTAATATTTGACATCATTCCTGGCGAGTTGGCCTATACGTCTCCGTGGAACCTTTATATACATCAATAACGTAATATAACCTAACCTAACGCAACCTAACATCTCGGCGGTAATATTGGACATCATTCCTGGCGAGTTGGCCTCTACGTCTTCGTGGGACCTTTATATACATCAATAACGTAATATAACCTAACCTAACCCAACCTAACATCTGGGCGGTTATATTTGACATCATTCCTGGCGAGTTGGCCTTTACGTCTCCGTTTGACCATCATATACATCAATAACGTAATATAACGTAACCTAACCCAACCTATCATCTCGGCGGTAATATTTGACAACATTCCTGGCTTGTTGGCCTCTACGTCTCCTTGGGACCTTTATATACTTCAATAACGTACTATAACCTAACCTAACCCAATCTAGCATCTCGGCGGTAATATTTGACCAAATTCCTGGCTTGTTAGCCTTTACGTCTCCGTGAGACCTTTATATACATCAATAACGTAATATAACATAACCTAACCCAATCTAACATCTCGGCGGTAATATTTGACCACATTCCTGGCTTGTTGGCAACTACGTCCCGATGGGACCTTTATATACATAAATAACGTAATATAACCTGACCTAACCCAACCTATCATCTCGGCGGTAATATTTGACCACGTTCCTGGCTTGTTGGCCTCTACGTCTCCGTGGGACCTTTATATACATCAATAACGTAATATAACCTAACCTAACCCAACCTAGCATCTCGACGGTAATATTTGACATCATTCCTGGCGAGTTGGCCTCTACGTCTCCGTGGAACCTTTATATACATCAATAACGTAATATAACCTAACCTAACCCAACCTAACATCTCGGCGGTAATATTTGACCACATTCCTGGCTTGTTGGCCTCTACGTCCCCGTGGGACCTTTATATACATCAATAACGTAATATAACCTAACCTAACCCAACCTAACATCTGGGCGGTTATATTTGACATCATTCCTGGCGAGTTGGCCTTTACGTCTCCGTTTGACCATCATATACATCAATAACGTAATATAACCTAACCTAACCCAACCTAACATCTGGGCGGTTATATTTGACATCATTCCTGGCGAGTTGGCCTTTACGTCTCCGTTTGACCATCACATACATCAATAACGTAATATAACGTAACCTAACTCAACCTATCATCTCGGCGGTAATATTTGACAACATTCCTGGCTTGTTGGCCTCTACGTCTCCTTGGGACATTTATATACTTCAATAACGTACTATAACCTAACCTAACTCAATCTAGCATCTCGGCGGTAATATTTGACCAAATTCCTGGCTTGTTAGCCTTTACGTCTCCGTGAGACCTTTATATACATCAATAACGTAATATAACCTAACCTAACCCAACCTATCATCTCGGCGGTAATATTTGAAAACATTCCTTTCGAGTTGGCATCTACGTCTCCGTGGGACCTTTATATACATCAATAACGTAATATAACCTAACCTAACCCAACCTATCATCTCGGCGGTAATATTTGACAACATTCCTGGCGAGTTGGCCTCTGCGTCTCCGTTTGACCTTCATATACATCAATAACGTAATATAACCTAACCTAACGCAACCTAACATCTCGGCGGTAATATTTGACATCATTCCTGGCGAGTTGGCCTCTATGTCTCCGTGTAACCCTTGTATACATCAATAACGTAATATAACGTAACTTAATCCAACCTATCATCTCGGCGGTAATATTTGACATCATTCCTGGCGATTTGGCCTCTACGTCTCCGTGTAACCCACGTATACAACAATAACGTAATATAACGTAACTTAAGCCAACCTATCATCTCGGCGGTAATGTTTGAAAACATTCCTGGCGATTTGGCATCTACGTCTCCGTGGGACCTTTATATACATCAATAACGTAATATAACCTAACCTAACCCAACCTAACATCTCGTCGGTAATATCTGGCATCATTCCTGGCGAGTTGGCCCCTACGTCTCCGTGGAACCTTTATATACATCAATAACTTAATATAACCTAACCTAACCCAACCTAACATCTCGGCGGTAATATTTGACCACATTCCTGGCTTGTTGGCCTCTACGTCCCCGTGGGACCTTTATATACATCAATAACGTAATATAACCTAACCTAACCCAACCTAACATCTGGGCGGTTATATTTGACATCATTCCTGGCGAGTTGGCCTTTACGTCTCCGTTTGACCATCATATACATCAATAACGTAATATAACGTAACCTAACCCAACCTATCATCTCGGCGGTAATATTTGACAACATTCCTGGCTTGTTGGCCTCTACGTCTCCTTGGGACCTTTATATACTTCAATAACGTACTATAACCTAACCTAACCCAATCTAGTATCTCGGCGGTAATATTTGACCAAATTCCTGGCTTGTTAGCCTTTACGTCTCCGTGAGACCTTTATATACATCAATAACGTACTATAACCTAACCTAACCCAATCTAACATCTCGGCGGTAATATTTGACCACATTCCTGGCTTGTTGGCAACTACGTCCCGATGGGACCTTTATATACATAAATAACGTAATATAACCTAACCTAACCCAACCTAACATCTCGTCGGTAATATTTGACATCATTCCTGGCGAGTTGGCCTCTACGTCTTCGTGGGACCTTTATATACATCAATAACGTAATATAACCTAACCTAACCCAACCTAACATCTGGGCGGTTATATTTGACATCATTCCTGGCGAGTTGGCCTTTACGTCTCCGTTTGACCATCATATACATCAATAACGTAATATAACGTAACCTAACCCAACCTATCATCTCGGCGGTAATATTTGACAACATTCCTGGCTTGTTGACCTCTACGTCTCCTTGGGACCTTTATATACTTCAATAACGTACTATAACCTAACCTAACCCAATCTAGCATCTCGGCGGTAATATTTGACCAAATTCCTGGCTTGTTAGCCTTTACGTCTCCGTGAGACCTTTATATACATCAATAACGTAATATAACATAACCTAACCCAACCTAACATCTGGGCGGTTATATTTGACATCATTCCTGGCGAGTTGGCCTTTACGTCTCCGTTTGACCATCATATACATCAATAACGTAATATAACGTAACCTAACCCAACCTATCATCTCGGCGGTAATATTTGACAACATTCCTGGCTTGTTGGCCTCTACGTCTCCTTGGGACCTTTATATACTTCAATAACGTACTATAACCTAACCTAACCCAATCTAGTATCTCGGCGGTAATATTTGACCAAATTCCTGGCTTGTTAGCCTTTACGTCTCCGTGAGACCTTTATATACATCAATAACGTAATATAACATAACCTAACCCAATCTAACATCTCGGCGGTAATATTTGACCACATTCCTGGCTTGTTGGCAACTACGTCCCGATGGGACCTTTATATACATAAATAACGTAATACAAACTAACCTAACCCAACCTAACATCTCGTCGGTAATATTTGACATCATTCCTGGCGAGTTGGCCTATACGTCTCCGTGGAACCTTTATATACATCAATAACGTAATATAACCTAACCTAACGCAACCTAACATCTCGGCGGTAATATTTGACATCATTCCTGGCGAGTTGGCCTCTACGTCTTCGTGGGACCTTTATATACATCAATAACGTAATATAACCTAACCTAACCCAACCTAACATCTGGGCGGTTATATTTGACATCATTCCTGGCGAGTTGGCCTTTACGTCTCCGTTTGACCATCATATACATCAATAACGTAATATAACGTAACCTAACCCAACCTATCATCTCGGCGGTAATATTTGACAACATTCCTGGCTTGTTGGCCTCTACGTCTCCTTGGGACCTTTATATACTTCAATAACGTACTATAACCTAACCTAACCCAATCTAGCATCTCGGCGGTAATATTTGACCAATTTCCTGGCTTGTTAGCCTTTACGTCTCCGTGAGACCTTTATATACATCAATAACGTAATATAACATAACCTAACCCAATCTAACATCTCGGCGGTAATATTTGACCACATTCCTGGCTTGTTGGCAACTACGTCCCGATGGGACCTTTATATACATAAATAACGTAATATAACCTGACCTAACCCAACCTATCATCTCGGCGGTAATATTTGACCACGTTCCTGGCTTGTTGGCCTCTACGTCTCCGTGGGACCTTTATATACATCAATAACGTAATATAACCTAACCTAACCCAACCTAGCATCTCGACGGTAATATTTGACATCATTCCTGGCGAGTTGGCCTCTACGTCTCCGTGGAACCTTTATATACATCAATAACGTAATATAACCTAACCTAACCCAACCTAACATCTCGGCGGTAATATTTGACCACATTCCTGGCTTGTTGGCCTCTACGTCCCCGTGGGACCTTTATATACATCAATAACGTAATATAACCTAACCTAACCCAACCTAACATCTGGGCGGTTATATTTGACATCATTCCTGGGGAGTTGGCCTTTACGTCTCCGTTTGACCATCATATACATCAATAACGTAATATAACGTAACCTAACCCAACCTATCATCTCGGCGGTAATATTTGACAACATTCCTGGCTTGTTGGCCTCTACGTCTCCTTGGGACCTTTATATACTTCAATAACGTACTATAACCTAACCTAACCCAATCTAGTATCTCGGCGGTAATATTTGACCAAATTCCTGGCTTGTTAGCCTTTACGTCTCCGTGAGACCTTTATATACATCAATAACGTAATATAACATAACCTAACCCAATCTAACATCTCGGCGGTAATATTTGACCACATTCCTGGCTTGTTGGCAACTACGTCCCGATGGGACCTTTATATACATAAATAACGTAATATAACCTGACCTAACCCAACCTATCATCTCGGCGGTAATATTTGACCACGTTCCTGGCTTGTTGGCCTCTACGTCCCCGTGGGACCTTTATATACATCAATAACGTAATATAACATAACCTAACCCAACCTAACATCTGGGCGGTTATATTTGACATCATTCCTGGCGAGTTGGCCTTTACGTCTCCGTTTGACCATCATATACATCAATAACGTAATATAACGTAACCTAACCCAACCTAACATCTCGGCGGTAATATTTGACCACATTCCTGGCTTGTTGGCCTCTACGTCCCCGTGGGACCTTTATATACATCAATAACGTAATATAACCTAACCTAACCCAACCTAACATCTGGGCGGTTATATTTGACATCATTCCTGGCGAGTTGGCCTTTACGTCTCCGTTTGACCATCATATACATCAATAACGTAATATAACGTAACCTAACTCAACCTATCATCTCGGCGGTAATATTTGACAACATTCCTGGCTTGTTGGCCTCTACGTCTCCTTGGGACCTTTATATACTTCAATAACGTACTATAACCTAACCTAACTCAATCTAGCATCTCGGCGGTAATATTTGACCAAATTCCTGGCTTGTTAGCCTTTACGTCTCCGTGAGACCTTTATATACATCAATAACGTAATATAACCTAACCTAACCCAAACTATCATCTCGGCGGTAATATTTGAAAACATTCCTTTCGAGTTGGCATCTACGTCTCCGTGGGACCCTTATATACATCAATAACGTAATATAACCTAACCTAACCCAACCTATCATCTCGGCGGTAATATTTGACAACATTCCTGGCGAGTTGGCCTCTGCGTCTCCGTTTGACCTTCATATACATCAATAACGTAATATAACCTAACCTAACGCAACCTAACATCTCGGCGGTAATATTTGACATCATTCCTGGCGAGTTGGCCTCTATGTCTCCGTGTAACCCTTGTATACATCAATAACGTAATATAACGTAACTTAATCCAACCTATCATCTCGGCGGTAATATTTGACATCATTCCTGGCGATTTGGCCTCTACGTCTCCGTGTAACCCACGTATACAACAATAACGTAATATAACGTAACTTAAGCCAACCTAACATCTCGTCGGTAATATCTGGCATCATTCCTGGCGAGTTGGCCCCTACGTCTCCGTGGAACCTTTATATACATCAATAACTTAATATAACCTAACCTAACCCAACCTAACATCTGGGCGGTTATATTTGACATCATTCCTGGCGAGTTGGCCTTTACGTCTCCGTTTGACCATCATATACATCAATAACGTAATATAACGTAACCTAACCCAACCTATCATCTCGGCGGTAATATTTGACAACATTCCTGGCTTGTTGGCCTCTACGTCTCCTTGGGACCTTTATATACTTCAATAACGTACTATAACCTAACCTAACCCAATCTAGTATCTCGGCGGTAATATTTGACCAAATTCCTGGCTTGTTAGCCTTTACGTCTCCGTGAGACCTTTATATACATCAATAACATAATATAACATAACCTAACCCAATCTAACATCTCGGCGGTAATATTTGACCACATTCCTGGCTTGTTGGCAACTACGTCCCGATGGGACCTTTATATACATAAATAACGTAATATAACCTAACCTAACCCAACCTAACATCTCGTCGGTAATATTTGACATCATTCCTGGCGAGTTGGCCTATACGTCTCCGTGGAACCTTTATATACATCAATAACGTAATATAACCTAACCTAACGCAACCTAACATCTCGGCGGTAATATTTGACATCATTCCTGGCGAGTTGGCCTCTACGTCTTCGTGGGACCTTTATATACATCAATAACGTAATATAACCTAACCTAACCCAACCTAACATCTGGGCGGTTATATTTGACATCATTCCTGGCGAGTTGGCCTTTACGTCTCCGTTTGACCATCATATACATCAATAACGTAATATAACGTAACCTAACCCAACCTATCATCTCGGCGGTAATATTTGACAACATTCCTGGCTTGTTGGCCTCTACGTCTCCTTGGGACCTTTATATACTTCAATAACGTACTATAACCTAACCTAACCCAATCTAACATCTGGGCGGTTATATTTGACATCATTCCTGGCGAGTTGGCCTTTACGTCTCCGTTTGACCATCATATACATCAATAACGTAATATAACGTAACCTAACCCAACCTATCATCTCGGCGGTAATATTTGACAACATTCCTGGCTTGTTGGCCTCTACGTCCCCGTGGGACCTTTATATACATCAATAACGTAATATAACCTAACCTAACCCAACCTAACATCTGGGCGGTTATATTTGACATCATTCCTGGGGAGTTGGCCTTTACGTCTCCGTTTGACCATCATATACATCAATAACGTAATATAACGTAACCTAACCCAACCTATCATCTCGGCGGTAATATTTGACCACATTCCTGGCTTGTTGGCAACTACGTCCCGATGGGACCTTTATATACATAAATAACGTAATATAACCTGACCTAACCCAACCTATCATCTCGGCGGTAATATTTGACCACGTTCCTGGCTTGTTGGCCTCTACGTCTCCGTGGGACCTTTATATACATCAATAACGTAATATAACCTAACCTAACCCAACCTAGCATCTCGACGGTAATATTTGACATCATTCCTGGCGAGTTGGCCTCTACGTCTCCGTGGAACCTTTATATACATCAATAACGTAATATAACCTAACCTAACCCAACCTAACATCTCGGCGGTAATATTTGACCACATTCCTGGCTTGTTGGCCTCTACGTCCCCGTGGGACCTTTATATACATCAATAACGTAATATAACCTAACCTAACCCAACCTAACATCTGGGCGGTTATATTTGACATCATTCCTGGGGAGTTGGCCTTTACGTCTCCGTTTGACCATCATATACATCAATAACGTAATATAACGTAACCTAACCCAACCTATCATCTCGGCGGTAATATTTGACAACATTCCTGGCTTGTTGGCCTCTACGTCTCCTTGGGACCTTTATATACTTCAATAACGTACTATAACCTAACCTAACCCAATCTAGTATCTCGGCGGTAATATTTGACCAAATTCCTGGCTTGTTAGCCTTTACGTCTCCGTGAGACCTTTATATACATCAATAACGTAATATAACATAACCTAACCCAATCTAACATCTCGGCGGTAATATTTGACCACATTCCTGGCTTGTTGGCAACTACGTCCCGATGGGACCTTTATATACATAAATAACGTAATATAACCTGACCTAACCCAACCTATCATCTCGGCGGTAATATTTGACCACGTTCCTGGCTTGTTGGCCTCTACGTCCCCGTGGGACCTTTATATACATCAATAACGTAATATAACATAACCTAACCCAACCTAACATCTGGGCGGTTATATTTGACATCATTCCTGGCGAGTTGGCCTTTACGTCTCCGTTTGACCATCATATACATCAATAACGTAATATAACGTAACCTAACCCAACCTAACATCTCGGCGGTAATATTTGACCACATTCCTGGCTTGTTGGCCTCTACGTCCCCGTGGGACCTTTATATACATCAATAACGTAATATAACCTAACCTAACCCAACCTAACATCTGGGCGGTTATATTTGACATCATTCCTGGCGAGTTGGCCTTTACGTCTCCGTTTGACCATCATATACATCAATAACGTAATATAACGTAACCTAACTCAACCTATCATCTCGGCGGTAATATTTGACAACATTCCCGGCTTGTTGGCCTCTACGTCTCCTTGGGACCTTTATATACTTCAATAACGTACTATAACCTAACCTAACTCAATCTAGCATCTCGGCGGTAATATTTGACCAAATTCCTGGCTTGTTAGCCTTTACGTCTCCGTGAGACCTTTATATACATCAATAACGTAATATAACCTAACCTAACCCAACCTATCATCTCGGCGGTAATATTTGAAAACATTCCTTTCGAGTTGGCATCTACGTCTCCGTGGGACCCTTATATACATCAATAACGTAATATAACCTAACCTAACCCAACCTATCATCTCGGCGGTAATATTTGACAACATTCCTGGCGAGTTGGCCTCTGCGTCTCCGTTTGACCTTCATATACATCAATAACGTAATATAACCTAACCTAACGCAACCTAACATCTCGGCGGTAATATTTGACATCATTCCTGGCGAGTTGGCCTCTATGTCTCCGTGTAACCCTTGTATACATCAATAACGTAATATAACGTAACTTAATCCAACCTATCATCTCGGCGGTAATATTTGACATCATTCCTGGCGATTTGGCCTCTACGTCTCCGTGTAACCCACGTATACAACAATAACGTAATATAACGTAACTTAAGCCAACCTAACATCTCGTCGGTAATATCTGGCATCATTCCTGGCGAGTTGGCCCCTACGTCTCCGTGGAACCTTTATATACATCAATAACTTAATATAACCTAACCTAACCCAACCTATCATCTCGGCGGTAATATTTGACAACATTCCTGGCTTGTTGGCCTCTACGTCTCCTTGGGACCTTTATATACTTCAATAACGTACTATAACCTAACCTAACCCAATCTAGTATCTCGGCGGTAATATTTGACCAAATTCCTGGCTTGTTAGCCTTTACGTCTCCGTGAGACCTTTATATACATCAATAACATAATATAACATAACCTAACCCAATCTAACATCTCGGCGGTAATATTTGACCACATTCCTGGCTTGTTGGCAACTACGTCCCGATGGGACCTTTATATACATAAATAACGTAATATAACCTAACCTAACCCAACCTAACATCTCGTCGGTAATATTTGACATCATTCCTGGCGAGTTGGCCTATACGTCTCCGTGGAACCTTTATATACATCAATAACGTAATATAACCTAACCTAACGCAACCTAACATCTCGGCGGTAATATTTGACATCATTCCTGGCGAGTTGGCCTCTACGTCTTCGTGGGACCTTTATATACATCAATAACGTAATATAACCTAACCTAACCCAACCTAACATCTGGGCGGTTATATTTGACATCATTCCTGGCGAGTTGGCCTTTACGTCTCCGTTTGACCATCATATACATCAATAACGTAATATAACGTAACCTAACCCAACCTATCATCTCGGCGGTAATATTTGACAACATTCCTGGCTTGTTGGCCTCTACGTCTCCTTGGGACCTTTATATACTTCAATAACGTACTATAACCTAACCTAACCCAATCTAACATCTGGGCGGTTATATTTGACATCATTCCTGGCGAGTTGGCCTTTACGTCTCCGTTTGACCATCATATACATCAATAACGTAATATAACGTAACCTAACCCAACCTATCATCTCGGCGGTAATATTTGACAACATTCCTGGCTTGTTGGCCTCTACGTCTCCTTGGGACCTTTATATACTTCAATAACGTACTATAACCTAACCTAACCCAATCTAGTATCTCGGCGGTAATATTTGACCAAATTCCTGGCTTGTTAGCCTTTACGTCTCCGTGAGACCTTTATATACATCAATAACGTAATATAACATAACCTAACCCAATCTAACATCTCGGCGGTAATATTTGACCACATTCCTGGCTTGTTGGCAACTACGTCCCGATGGGACCTTTATATACATAAATAACGTAATACAAACTAACCTAACCCAACCTAACATCTCGTCGGTAATATTTGACATCATTCCTGGCGAGTTGGCCTATACGTCTCCGTGGAACCTTTATATACATCAATAACGTAATATAACCTAACCTAACGCAACCTAACATCTCGGCGGTAATATTTGACATCATTCCTGGCGAGTTGGCCTCTACATCTTCGTGGGACCTTTATATACATCAATAACGTAATATAACCTAACCTAACCCAACCTAACATCTGGGCGGTTATATTTGACATCATTCCTGGCGAGTTGGCCTTTACGTCTCCGTTTGACCATCATATACATCAATAACGTAATATAACGTAACCTAACCCAACCTATCATCTCGGCGGTAATATTTGACAACATTCCTGGCTTGTTGGCCTCTACGTCTCCTTGGGACCTTTATATACTTCAATAACGTACTATAACCTAACCTAACCCAATCTAGCATCTCGGCGGTAATATTTGACCAATTTCCTGGCTTGTTAGCCTTTACGTCTCCGTGAGACCTTTATATACATCAATAACGTAATATAACATAACCTAACCCAATCTAACATCTCGGCGGTAATATTTGACCACATTCCTGGCTTGTTGGCAACTACGTCCCGATGGGACCTTTATATACATAAATAACGTAATATAACCTGACCTAACCCAACCTATCATCTCGGCGGTAATATTTGACCACGTTCCTGGTTTGTTGGCCTCTACGTCTCCGTGGGACCTTTATATACATCAATAACGTAATATAACCTAACCTAACCCAACCTAGCATCTCGACGGTAATATTTGACATCATTCCTGGCGAGTTGGCCTCTACGTCTCCGTGGAACCTTTATATACATCAATAACGTAATATAACCTAACCTAACCCAACCTAACATCTCGGCGGTAATATTTGACCACATTCCTGGCTTGTTGGCCTCTACGTCCCCGTGGGACCTTTATATACATCAATAACGTAATATAACCTAACCTAACCCAACCTAACATCTGGGCGGTTATATTTGACATCATTCCTGGGGAGTTGGCCTTTACGTCTCCCTTTGACCATCATATACATCAATAACGTAATATAACGTAACCTAACCCAACCTATCATCTCGGCGGTAATATTTGACAACATTCCTGGCTTGTTGGCCTCTACGTCTCCTTGGGACCTTTATATACTTCAATAACGTACTATAACCTAACCTAACCCAATCTAGTATCTCGGCGGTAATATTTGACCAAATTCCTGGCTTGTTAGCCTTTACGTCTCCGTGAGACCTTTATATACATCAATAACGTAATATAACATAACCTAACCCAATCTAACATCTCGGCGGTAATATTTGACCACATTCCTGGCTTGTTGGCAACTACGTCCCGATGGGACCTTTATATACATAAATAACGTAATATAACCTAACCTAACCCAACCTAACATCTCGTCGGTAATATTTGACATCATTCCTGGCGAGTTGGCCTATACGTCTCCGTGGAACCTTTATATACATCAATAACGTAATATAACCTAACCTAACGCAACCTAACATCTCGGCGGTAATATTTGACATCATTCCTGGCGAGTTGGCCTCTACGTCTTCGTGGGACCTTTATATACATCAATAACGTAATATAACCTAACCTAACCCAACCTAACATCTGGGCGGTTATATTTGACATCATTCCTGGCGAGTTGGCCTTTACGTCTCCGTTTGACCATCATATACATCAATAACGTAATATAACGTAACCTAACCCAACCTATCATCTCGGCGGTAATATTTGACAACATTCCTGGCTTGTTGGCCTCTACGTCTCCTTGGGACCTTTATATACTTCAATAACGTACTATAACCTAACCTAACCCAATCTAGCATCTCGGCGGTAATATTTGACCAAATTCCTGGCTTGTTAGCCTTTACGTCTCCGTGAGACCTTTATATACATCAATAACGTAATATAACATAACCTAACCCAATCTAACATCTCGGCGGTAATATTTGACCACATTCCTGGCTTGTTGGCAACTACGTCCCGATGGGACCTTTATATACATAAATAACGTAATATAACCTGACCTAACCCAACCTATCATCTCGGCGGTAATATTTGACCACGTTCCTGGCTTGTTGGCCTCTACGTCCCCGTGGGACCTTTATATACATCAATAACGTAATATAACATAACCTAACCCAACCTAACATCTGGGCGGTTATATTTGACATCATTCCTGGCGAGTTGGCCTTTACGTCTCCGTTTGACCATCATATACATCAATAACGTAATATAACGTAACCTAACCCAACCTAACATCTCGGCGGTAATATTTGACCACATTCCTGGCTTGTTGGCCTCTACGTCCCCGTGGGACCTTTATATACATCAATAACGTAATATAACCTAACCTAACCCAACCTAACATCTGGGCGGTTATATTTGACATCATTCCTGGCGAGTTGGCCTTTACGTCTCCGTTTGACCATCATATACATCAATAACGTAATATAACGTAACCTAACTCAACCTATCATCTCGGCGGTAATATTTGACAACATTCCCGGCTTGTTGGCCTCTACGTCTCCTTGGGACCTTTATATACTTCAATAACGTACTATAACCTAACCTAACTCAATCTAGCATCTCGGCGGTAATATTTGACCAAATTCCTGGCTTGTTAGCCTTTACGTCTCCGTGAGACCTTTATATACATCAATAACGTAATATAACCTAACCTAACCCAACCTATCATCTCGGCGGTAATATTTGAAAACATTCCTTTCGAGTTGGCATCTACGTCTCCGTGGGACCCTTATATACATCAATAACGTAATATAACCTAACCTAACCCAACCTATCATCTCGGCGGTAATATTTGACAACATTCCTGGCGAGTTGGCCTCTGCGTCTCCGTTTGACCTTCATATACATCAATAACGTAATATAACCTAACCTAACGCAACCTAACATCTCGGCGGTAATATTTGACATCATTCCTGGCGAGTTGGCCTCTATGTCTCCGTGTAACCCTTGTATACATCAATAACGTAATATAACGTAACTTAATCCAACCTATCATCTCGGCGGTAATATTTGACATCATTCCTGGCGATTTGGCCTCTACGTCTCCGTGTAACCCACGTATACAACAATAACGTAATATAACGTAACTTAAGCCAACCTAACATCTCGTCGGTAATATCTGGCATCATTCCTGGCGAGTTGGCCCCTACGTCTCCGTGGAACCTTTATATACATCAATAACTTAATATAACCTAACCTAACCCAACCTATCATCTCGGCGGTAATATTTGACAACATTCCTGGCTTGTTGGCCTCTACGTCTCCTTGGGACCTTTATATACTTCAATAACGTACTATAACCTAACCTAACCCAATCTAGTATCTCGGCGGTAATATTTGACCAAATTCCTGGCTTGTTAGCCTTTACGTCTCCGTGAGACCTTTATATACATCAATAACATAATATAACATAACCTAACCCAATCTAACATCTCGGCGGTAATATTTGACCACATTCCTGGCTTGTTGGCAACTACGTCCCGATGGGACCTTTATATACATAAATAACGTAATATAACCTAACCTAACCCAACCTAACATCTCGTCGGTAATATTTGACATCATTCCTGGCGAGTTGGCCTATACGTCTCCGTGGAACCTTTATATACATCAATAACGTAATATAACCTAACCTAACGCAACCTAACATCTCGGCGGTAATATTTGACATCATTCCTGGCGAGTTGGCCTCTACGTCTTCGTGGGACCTTTATATACATCAATAACGTAATATAACCTAACCTAACCCAACCTAACATCTGGGCGGTTATATTTGACATCATTCCTGGCGAGTTGGCCTTTACGTCTCCGTTTGACCATCATATACATCAATAACGTAATATAACGTAACCTAACCCAACCTATCATCTCGGCGGTAATATTTGACAACATTCCTGGCTTGTTGGCCTCTACGTCTCCTTGGGACCTTTATATACTTCAATAACGTACTATAACCTAACCTAACCCAATCTAACATCTGGGCGGTTATATTTGACATCATTCCTGGCGAGTTGGCCTTTACGTCTCCGTTTGACCATCATATACATCAATAACGTAATATAACGTAACCTAACCCAACCTATCATCTCGGCGGTAATATTTGACAACATTCCTGGCTTGTTGGCCTCTACGTCTCCTTGGGACCTTTATATACTTCAATAACGTACTATAACCTAACCTAACCCAATCTAGTATCTCGGCGGTAATATTTGACCAAATTCCTGGCTTGTTAGCCTTTACGTCTCCGTGAGACCTTTATATACATCAATAACGTAATATAACATAACCTAACCCAATCTAACATCTCGGCGGTAATATTTGACCACATTCCTGGCTTGTTGGCAACTACGTCCCGATGGGACCTTTATATACATAAATAACGTAATACAAACTAACCTAACCCAACCTAACATCTCGTCGGTAATATTTGACATCATTCCTGGCGAGTTGGCCTATACGTCTCCGTGGAACCTTTATATACATCAATAACGTAATATAACCTAACCTAACGCAACCTAACATCTCGGCGGTAATATTTGACATCATTCCTGGCGAGTTGGCCTCTACATCTTCGTGGGACCTTTATATACATCAATAACGTAATATAACCTAACCTAACCCAACCTAACATCTGGGCGGTTATATTTGACATCATTCCTGGCGAGTTGGCCTTTACGTCTCCGTTTGACCATCATATACATCAATAACGTAATATAACGTAACCTAACCCAACCTATCATCTCGGCGGTAATATTTGACAACATTCCTGGCTTGTTGGCCTCTACGTCTCCTTGGGACCTTTATATACTTCAATAACGTACTATAACCTAACCTAACCCAATCTAGCATCTCGGCGGTAATATTTGACCAATTTCCTGGCTTGTTAGCCTTTACGTCTCCGTGAGACCTTTATATACATCAATAACGTAATATAACATAACCTAACCCAATCTAACATCTCGGCGGTAATATTTGACCACATTCCTGGCTTGTTGGCAACTACGTCCCGATGGGACCTTTATATACATAAATAACGTAATATAACCTGACCTAACCCAACCTATCATCTCGGCGGTAATATTTGACCACGTTCCTGGTTTGTTGGCCTCTACGTCTCCGTGGGACCTTTATATACATCAATAACGTAATATAACCTAACCTAACCCAACCTAGCATCTCGACGGTAATATTTGACATCATTCCTGGCGAGTTGGCCTCTACGTCTCCGTGGAACCTTTATATACATCAATAACGTAATATAACCTAACCTAACCCAACCTAACATCTCGGCGGTAATATTTGACCACATTCCTGGCTTGTTGGCCTCTACGTCCCCGTGGGACCTTTATATACATCAATAACGTAATATAACCTAACCTAACCCAACCTAACATCTGGGCGGTTATATTTGACATCATTCCTGGGGAGTTGGCCTTTACGTCTCCCTTTGACCATCATATACATCAATAACGTAATATAACGTAACCTAACCCAACCTATCATCTCGGCGGTAATATTTGACAACATTCCTGGCTTGTTGGCCTCTACGTCTCCTTGGGACCTTTATATACTTCAATAACGTACTATAACCTAACCTAACCCAATCTAGTATCTCGGCGGTAATATTTGACCAAATTCCTGGCTTGTTAGCCTTTACGTCTCCGTGAGACCTTTATATACATCAATAACGTAATATAACATAACCTAACCCAATCTAACATCTCGGCGGTAATATTTGACCACATTCCTGGCTTGTTGGCAACTACGTCCCGATGGGACCTTTATATACATAAATAACGTAATATAACCTAACCTAACCCAACCTAACATCTCGTCGGTAATATTTGACATCATTCCTGGCGAGTTGGCCTATACGTCTCCGTGGAACCTTTATATACATCAATAACGTAATATAACCTAACCTAACGCAACCTAACATCTCGGCGGTAATATTTGACATCATTCCTGGCGAGTTGGCCTCTACGTCTTCGTGGGACCTTTATATACATCAATAACGTAATATAACCTAACCTAACCCAACCTAACATCTGGGCGGTTATATTTGACATCATTCCTGGCGAGTTGGCCTTTACGTCTCCGTTTGACCATCATATACATCAATAACGTAATATAACGTAACCTAACCCAACCTATCATCTCGGCGGTAATATTTGACAACATTCCTGGCTTGTTGGCCTCTACGTCTCCTTGGGACCTTTATATACTTCAATAACGTACTATAACCTAACCTAACCCAATCTAGCATCTCGGCGGTAATATTTGACCAAATTCCTGGCTTGTTAGCCTTTACGTCTCCGTGAGACCTTTATATACATCAATAACGTAATATAACATAACCTAACCCAATCTAACATCTCGGTGGTAATATTTGACCACATTCCTGGCTTGTTGGCAACTACGTCCCGATGGGACCTTTATATACATAAATAACGTAATATAACCTGACCTAACCCAACCTATCATCTCGGCGGTAATATTTGACCACGTTCCTGGCTTGTTGGCCTCTACGTCCCCGTGGGACCTTTATATACATCAATAACGTAATATAACCTAACCTAACCCAACCTAACATCTGGGCGGTTATATTTGACATCATTCCTGGCGAGTTGGCCTTTACGTCTCCGTTTGACCATCATATACATCAATAACGTAATATAACGTAACCTAACCCAACCTAACATCTCGGCGGTAATATTTGACCACATTCCTGGCTTGTTGGCCTCTACGTCCCCGTGGGACCTTTATATACATCAATAACGTAATATAACCTAACCTAACCCAACCTAACATCTGGGCGGTTATATTTGACATCATTCCTGGCGAGTTGGCCTTTACGTCTCCGTTTGACCATCATATACATCAATAACGTAATATAACGTAACCTAACCCAACCTAACATCTCGGCGGTAATATTTGACCACATTCCTGGCTTGTTGGCCTCTACGTCCCCGTGGGACCTTTATATACATCAATAACGTAATATAACCTAACCTAACCCAACCTAACATCTGGGCGGTTATATTTGACATCATTCCTGGCGAGTTGGCCTTTACGTCTCCGTTTGACCATCATATACATCAATAACGTAATATAACGTAACCTAACTCAACCTATCATCTCGGCGGTAATATTTGACAACATTCCTGGCTTGTTGGCCTCTACGTCTCCTTGGGACCTTTATATACTTCAATAACGTACTATAACCTAACCTAACTCAATCTAGCATCTCGGCGGTAATATTTGACCAAATTCCTGGCTTGTTAGCCTTTACGTCTCCGTGAGACCTTTATATACATCAATAACGTAATATAACCTAACCTAACCCAACCTATCATCTCGGCGGTAATATTTGAAAACATTCCTTTCGAGTTGGCATCTACGTCTCCGTGGGACCCTTATATACATCAATAACGTAATATAACCTAACCTAACCCAACCTATCATCTCGGCGGTAATATTTGACAACATTCCTGGCGAGTTGGCCTCTGCGTCTCCGTTTGACCTTCATATACATCAATAACGTAATATAACCTAACCTAACGCAACCTAACATCTCGGCGGTAATATTTGACATCATTCCTGGCGAGTTGGCCTCTATGTCTCCGTGTAACCCTTGTATACATCAATAACGTAATATAACGTAACTTAATCCAACCTATCATCTCGGCGGTAATATTTGACATCATTCCTGGCGATTTGGCCTCTACGTCTCCGTGTAACCCACGTATACAACAATAACGTAATATAACGTAACTTAAGCCAACCTAACATCTCGTCGGTAATATCTGGCATCATTCCTGGCGAGTTGGCCCCTACGTCTCCGTGGAACCTTTATATACATCAATAACTTAATATAACCTAACCTAACCCAACCTATCATCTCGGCGGTAATATTTGACAACATTCCTGGCTTGTTGGCCTCTACGTCTCCTTGGGACCTTTATATACTTCAATAACGTACTATAACCTAACCTAACCCAATCTAGTATCTCGGCGGTAATATTTGACCAAATTCCTGGCTTGTTAGCCTTTACGTCTCCGTGAGACCTTTATATACATCAATAACATAATATAACATAACCTAACCCAATCTAACATCTCGGCGGTAATATTTGACCACATTCCTGGCTTGTTGGCAACTACGTCCCGATGGGACCTTTATATACATAAATAACGTAATATAACCTAACCTAACCCAACCTAACATCTCGTCGGTAATATTTGACATCATTCCTGGCGAGTTGGCCTATACGTCTCCGTGGAACCTTTATATACATCAATAACGTAATATAACCTAACCTAACGCAACCTAACATCTCGGCGGTAATATTTGACATCATTCCTGGCGAGTTGGCGTCTACGTCTTCGTGGGACCTTTATATACATCAATAACGTAATATAACCTAACCTAACCCAACCTAACATCTGGGCGGTTATATTTGACATCATTCCTGGCGAGTTGGCCTTTACGTCTCCGTTTGACCATCATATACATCAATAACGTAATATAACGTAACCTAACCCAACCTATCATCTCGGCGGTAATATTTGACAACATTCCTGGCTTGTTGGCCTCTACGTCTCCTTGGGACCTTTATATACTTCAATAACGTACTATAACCTAACCTAACCCAATCTAACATCTGGGCGGTTATATTTGACATCATTCCTGGCGAGTTGGCCTTTACGTCTCCGTTTGACCATCATATACATCAATAACGTAATATAACGTAACCTAACCCAACCTATCATCTCGGCGGTAATATATGACAACATTCCTGGCTTGTTGGCCTCTACGTCTCCTTGGGACCTTTATATACTTCAATAACGTACTATAACCTAACCTAACCCAATCTAGTATCTCGGCGGTAATATTTGACCAAATTCCTGGCTTGTTAGCCTTTACGTCTCCGTGAGACCTTTATATACATCAATAACGTAATATAACATAACCTAACCCAATCTAACATCTCGGCGGTAATATTTGACCACATTCCTGGCTTGTTGGCAACTACGTCCCGATGGGACCTTTATATACATAAATAACGTAATACAAACTAACCTAACCCAACCTAACATCTCGTCGGTAATATTTGACATCATTCCTGGCGAGTTGGCCTATACGTCTCCGTGGAACCTTTATATACATCAATAACGTAATATAACCTAACCTAACGCAACCTAACATCTCGGCGGTAATATTTGACATCATTCCTGGCGAGTTGGCCTCTACATCTTCGTGGGACCTTTATATACATCAATAACGTAATATAACCTAACCTAACCCAACCTAACATCTGGGCGGTTATATTTGACATCATTCCTGGCGAGTTGGCCTTTACGTCTCCGTTTGACCATCATATACATCAATAACGTAATATAACGTAACCTAACCCAACCTATCATCTCGGCGGTAATATTTGACAACATTCCTGGCTTGTTGGCCTCTACGTCTCCTTGGGACCTTTATATACTTCAATAACGTACTATAACCTAACCTAACCCAATCTAGCATCTCGGCGGTAATATTTGACCAATTTCCTGGCTTGTTAGCCTTTACGTCTCCGTGAGACCTTTATATACATCAATAACGTAATATAACATAACCTAACCCAATCTAACATCTCGGCGGTAATATTTGACCACATTCCTGGCTTGTTGGCAACTACGTCCCGATGGGACCTTTATATACATAAATAACGTAATATAACCTGACCTAACCCAACCTATCATCTCGGCGGTAATATTTGACCACGTTCCTGGTTTGTTGGCCTCTACGTCTCCGTGGGACCTTTATATACATCAATAACGTAATATAACCTAACCTAACCCAACCTAGCATCTCGACGGTAATATTTGACATCATTCCTGGCGAGTTGGCCTCTACGTCTCCGTGGAACCTTTATATACATCAATAACGTAATATAACCTAACCTAACCCAACCTAACATCTCGGCGGTAATATTTGACCACATTCCTGGCTTGTTGGCCTCTACGTCCCCGTGGGACCTTTATATACATCAATAACGTAATATAACCTAACCTAACCCAACCTAACATCTGGGCGGTTATATTTGACATCATTCCTGGGGAGTTGGCCTTTACGTCTCCCTTTGACCATCATATACATCAATAACGTAATATAACGTAACCTAACCCAACCTATCATCTCGGCGGTAATATTTGACAACATTCCTGGCTTGTTGGCCTCTACGTCTCCTTGGGACCTTTATATACTTCAATAACGTACTATAACCTAACCTAACCCAATCTAGTATCTCGGCGGTAATATTTGACCAAATTCCTGGCTTGTTAGCCTTTACGTCTCCGTGAGACCTTTATATACATCAATAACGTAATATAACATAACCTAACCCAATCTAACATCTCGGCGGTAATATTTGACCACATTCCTGGCTTGTTGGCAACTACGTCCCGATGGGACCTTTATATACATAAATAACGTAATATAACCTAACCTAACCCAACCTAACATCTCGTCGGTAATATTTGACATCATTCCTGGCGAGTTGGCCTATACGTCTCCGTGGAACCTTTATATACATCAATAACGTAATATAACCTAACCTAACGCAACCTAACATCTCGGCGGTAATATTTGACATCATTCCTGGCGAGTTGGCCTCTACGTCTTCGTGGGACCTTTATATACATCAATAACGTAATATAACCTAACCTAACCCAACCTAACATCTGGGCGGTTATATTTGACATCATTCCTGGCGAGTTGGCCTTTACGTCTCCGTTTGACCATCATATACATCAATAACGTAATATAACGTAACCTAACCCAACCTATCATCTCGGCGGTAATATTTGACAACATTCCTGGCTTGTTGGCCTCTACGTCTCCTTGGGACCTTTATATACTTCAATAACGTACTATAACCTAACCTAACCCAATCTAGCATCTCGGCGGTAATATTTGACCAAATTCCTGGCTTGTTAGCCTTTACGTCTCCGTGAGACCTTTATATACATCAATAACGTAATATAACATAACCTAACCCAATCTAACATCTCGGTGGTAATATTTGACCACATTCCTGGCTTGTTGGCAACTACGTCCCGATGGGACCTTTATATACATAAATAACGTAATATAACCTGACCTAACCCAACCTATCATCTCGGCGGTAATATTTGACCACGTTCCTGGCTTGTTGGCCTCTACGTCCCCGTGGGACCTTTATATACATCAATAACGTAATATAACCTAACCTAACCCAACCTAACATCTGGGCGGTTATATTTGACATCATTCCTGGCGAGTTGGCCTTTACGTCTCCGTTTGACCATCATATACATCAATAACGTAATATAACGTAACCTAACCCAACCTAACATCTCGGCGGTAATATTTGACCACATTCCTGGCTTGTTGGCCTCTACGTCCCCGTGGGACCTTTATATACATCAATAACGTAATATAACCTAACCTAACCCAACCTAACATCTGGGCGGTTATATTTGACATCATTCCTGGCGAGTTGGCCTTTACGTCTCCGTTTGACCATCATATACATCAATAACGTAATATAACGTAACCTAACTCAACCTATCATCTCGGCGGTAATATTTGACAACATTCCTGGCTTGTTGGCCTCTACGTCTCCTTGGGACCTTTATATACTTCAATAACGTACTATAACCTAACCTAACTCAATCTAGCATCTCGGCGGTAATATTTGACCAAATTCCTGGCTTGTTAGCCTTTACGTCTCCGTGAGACCTTTATATACATCAATAACGTAATATAACCTAACCTAACCCAACCTATCATCTCGGCGGTAATATTTGAAAACATTCCTTTCGAGTTGGCATCTACGTCTCCGTGGGACCTTTATATACATCAATAACGTAATATAACCTAACCTAACCCAACCTATCATCTCGGCGGTAATATTTGACAACATTCCTGGCGAGTTGGCCTCTGCGTCTCCGTTTGACCTTCATATACATCAATAACGTAATATAACCTAACCTAACGCAACCTAACATCTCGGCGGTAATATTTGACATCATTCCTGGCGAGTTGGCCTCTATGTCTCCGTGTAAACCTTGTATACATCAATAACGTAATATAACGTAACTTAATCCAACCTATCATCTCGGCGGTAATATTTGACATCATTCCTGGCGATTTGGCCTCTACGTCTCCGTGTAACCCACGTATACAACAATAACGTAATATAACGTAACTTAAGCCAACCTAACATCTCGTCGGTAATATCTGGCATCATTCCTGGCGAGTTGGCCCCTACGTCTCCGTGGAACCTTTATATACATCAATAACTTAATATAACCTAACCTAACCCAACCTAACATCTGGGCGGTTATATTTGACATCATTCCTGGCGAGTTGGCCTTTACGTCTCCGTTTGACCATCATATACATCAATAACGTAATATAACGTAACCTAACCCAACCTATCATCTCGGCGGTAATATTTGACAACATTCCTGGCTTGTTGGCCTCTACGTCTCCTTGGGACCTTTATATACTTCAATAACGTACTATAACCTAACCTAACCCAATCTAGTATCTCGGCGGTAATATTTGACCAAATTCCTGTCTTGTTAGCCTTTACGTCTCCGTGAGACCTTTATATACATCAATAACGTAATATAGCATAACCTAACCCAATCTAACATCTCGGCGGTAATATTCGACCACATTCCTGGCTTGTTGGCAACTACATCCCGATGGGACCTTTATATACATAAATAACGTAATATAACCTAACCTAACCCAACCTAACATCTCGTCGGTAATATTTGACATCATTCCTGGCGAGTTGGCCTATACGTCTCCGTGGAACCTTTATATACATCAATAACGTAATATAACCTAACCTAACGCAACCTAACATCTCGGCGGTAATATTTGACATCATTCCTGGCGAGTTGGCCTCTACGTCTTCGTGGGACCTTTATATACATCAATAACGTAATATAACCTAACCTAACCCAACCTAACATCTGGGCGGTTATATTTGACATCATTCCTGGCGAGTTGGCCTTTACGTCTCCGTTTGACCATCATATACATCAATAACGTAATATAACGTAACCTAACCCAACCTATCATCTCGGCGGTAATATTTGACAACATTCCTGGCTTGTTGGCCTCTACGTCTCCTTGGGACCTTTATATACTTCAATAACGTACTATAACCTAACCTAACCCAATCTAGTATCTCGGCGGTAATATTTGACCAAATTCCTGGCTTGTTAGCCTTTACGTCTCCGTGAGACCTTTATATACATCAATAACGTAATATAACCTAACCTAACTCAACCTATCATCTCGGCGGTAATATTTGACAACATTCCTGGCGAGTTGGCCTCTGCGTCTCCGTTTGACCTTCATATACATCAATAACGTAATATAACCTAACCTAACGCAACCTAACATCTCGGCGGTAATATTTGACATCATTCCTGGCGAGTTGGCCTCTATGTCTCCGTGTAACCCTTGTATACATCAATAACGTAATATAACGTAACTTAATCCAACCTATCATCTCGGCGGTAATATTTGACATCATTCCTGGCGATTTGGCCTCTACGTCTCCGTGTAACCCACGTATACAACAATAACGTAATATAACGTAACTTAAGCCAACCTAACATCTCGTCGGTAATATCTGGCATCATTCCTGGCGAGTTGGCCCCTACGTCTCCGTGGAACCTTTATATACATCAATAACTTAATATAACCTAACCTAACCCAACCTAACATCTCGGCGGTAATATTTGACCACATTCCTGGCTTGTTGGCCTCTACGTCCCCGTGGGACCTTTATATACATCAATAACGTAATATAACCTAACCTAACCCAACCTAACATCTGGGCGGTTATATTTGACATCATTCCTGGCGAGTTGGCCTTTACGTCTCCGTTTGACCATCATATACATCAATAACGTAATATAACGTAACCTAACCCAACCTATCATCTCGGCGGTAATATTTGACAACATTCCTGGCTTGTTGGCCTCTACGTCTCCTTGGGACCTTTATATACTTCAATAACGTACTATAACCTAACCTAACCCAATCTAGTATCTCGGCGGTAATATTTGACCAAATTCCTGGCTTGTTAGCCTTTACGTCTCCGTGAGACCTTTATATACATCAATAACGTAATATAATATAACCTAACCCAATCTAACATCTCGGCGGTAATATTTGACCACATTCCTGGCTTGTTGGCAACTACGTCCCGATGGGACCTTTATATACATAAATAACGTAATATAACCTAACCTAACCCAACCTAACATCTCGTCGGTAATATTTGACATCATTCCTGGCGAGTTGGCCTATACGTCTCCGTGGAACCTTTATATACATCAATAACGTAATATAACCTAACCTAACGCAACCTAACATCTCGGCGGTAATATTTGACATCATTCCTGGCGAGTTGGCCTCTACGTCTTCGTGGGACCTTTATATACATCAATAACGTAATATAACCTAACCTAACCCAACCTAACATCTGGGCGGTTATATTTGACATCATTCCTGGCGAGTTGGCCTTTACGTCTCCGTTTGACCATCATATACATCAATAACGTAATATAACGTAACCTAACCCAACCTATCATCTCGGCGGTAATATTTGACAACATTCCTGGCTTGTTGGCCTCTACGTCTCCTTGGGACCTTTATATACTTCAATAACGTACTATAACCTAACCTAACCCAATCTAGCATCTCGGCGGTAATATTTGACCAAATTCCTGGCTTGTTAGCCTTTACGTCTCCGTGAGACCTTTATATACATCAATAACGTAATATAACATAACCTAACCCAATCTAACATCTCGGTGGTAATATTTGACCACATTCCTGGCTTGTTGGCAACTACGTCCCGATGGGACCTTTATATACATAAATAACGTAATATAACCTGACCTAACCCAACCTATCATCTCGGCGGTAATATTTGACCACGTTCCTGGCTTGTTGGCCTCTACGTCCCCGTGGGACCTTTATATACATCAATAACGTAATATAACCTAACCTAACCCAACCTAACATCTGGGCGGTTATATTTGACATCATTCCTGGCGAGTTGGCCTTTACGTCTCCGTTTGACCATCATATACATCAATAACGTAATATAACGTAACCTAACCCAACCTAACATCTCGGCGGTAATATTTGACCACATTCCTGGCTTGTTGGCCTCTACGTCCCCGTGGGACCTTTATATACATCAATAACGTAATATAACCTAACCTAACCCAACCTAACATCTGGGCGGTTATATTTGACATCATTCCTGGCGAGTTGGCCTTTACGTCTCCGTTTGACCATCATATACATCAATAACGTAATATAACGTAACCTAACTCAACCTATCATCTCGGCGGTAATATTTGACAACATTCCTGGCTTGTTGGCCTCTACGTCTCCTTGGGACCTTTATATACTTCAATAACGTACTATAACCTAACCTAACTCAATCTAGCATCTCGGCGGTAATATTTGACCAAATTCCTGGCTTGTTAGCCTTTACGTCTCCGTGAGACCTTTATATACATCAATAACGTAATATAACCTAACCTAACCCAACCTATCATCTCGGCGGTAATATTTGAAAACATTCCTTTCGAGTTGGCATCTACGTCTCCGTGGGACCTTTATATACATCAATAACGTAATATAACCTAACCTAACCCAACCTATCATCTCGGCGGTAATATTTGACAACATTCCTGGCGAGTTGGCCTCTGCGTCTCCGTTTGACCTTCATATACATCAATAACGTAATATAACCTAACCTAACGCAACCTAACATCTCGGCGGTAATATTTGACATCATTCCTGGCGAGTTGGCCTCTATGTCTCCGTGTAAACCTTGTATACATCAATAACGTAATATAACGTAACTTAATCCAACCTATCATCTCGGCGGTAATATTTGACATCATTCCTGGCGATTTGGCCTCTACGTCTCCGTGTAACCCACGTATACAACAATAACGTAATATAACGTAACTTAAGCCAACCTAACATCTCGTCGGTAATATCTGGCATCATTCCTGGCGAGTTGGCCCCTACGTCTCCGTGGAACCTTTATATACATCAATAACTTAATATAACCTAACCTAACCCAACCTAACATCTGGGCGGTTATATTTGACATCATTCCTGGCGAGTTGGCCTTTACGTCTCCGTTTGACCATCATATACATCAATAACGTAATATAACGTAACCTAACCCAACCTATCATCTCGGCGGTAATATTTGACAACATTCCTGGCTTGTTGGCCTCTACGTCTCCTTGGGACCTTTATATACTTCAATAACGTACTATAACCTAACCTAACCCAATCTAGTATCTCGGCGGTAATATTTGACCAAATTCCTGTCTTGTTAGCCTTTACGTCTCCGTGAGACCTTTATATACATCAATAACGTAATATAGCATAACCTAACCCAATCTAACATCTCGGCGGTAATATTCGACCACATTCCTGGCTTGTTGGCAACTACATCCCGATGGGACCTTTATATACATAAATAACGTAATATAACCTAACCTAACCCAACCTAACATCTCGTCGGTAATATTTGACATCATTCCTGGCGAGTTGGCCTATACGTCTCCGTGGAACCTTTATATACATCAATAACGTAATATAACCTAACCTAACGCAACCTAACATCTCGGCGGTAATATTTGACATCATTCCTGGCGAGTTGGCCTCTACGTCTTCGTGGGACCTTTATATACATCAATAACGTAATATAACCTAACCTAACCCAACCTAACATCTGGGCGGTTATATTTGACATCATTCCTGGCGAGTTGGCCTTTACGTCTCCGTTTGACCATCATATACATCAATAACGTAATATAACGTAACCTAACCCAACCTATCATCTCGGCGGTAATATTTGACAACATTCCTGGCTTGTTGGCCTCTACGTCTCCTTGGGACCTTTATATACTTCAATAACGTACTATAACCTAACCTAACCCAATCTAGTATCTCGGCGGTAATATTTGACCAAATTCCTGGCTTGTTAGCCTTTACGTCTCCGTGAGACCTTTATATACATCAATAACGTAATATAACCTAACCTAACTCAACCTATCATCTCGGCGGTAATATTTGACAACATTCCTGGCGAGTTGGCCTCTGCGTCTCCGTTTGACCTTCATATACATCAATAACGTAATATAACCTAACCTAACGCAACCTAACATCTCGGCGGTAATATTTGACATCATTCCTGGCGAGTTGGCCTCTATGTCTCCGTGTAACCCTTGTATACATCAATAACGTAATATAACGTAACTTAATCCAACCTATCATCTCGGCGGTAATATTTGACATCATTCCTGGCGATTTGGCCTCTACGTCTCCGTGTAACCCACGTATACAACAATAACGTAATATAACGTAACTTAAGCCAACCTAACATCTCGTCGGTAATATCTGGCATCATTCCTGGCGAGTTGGCCCCTACGTCTCCGTGGAACCTTTATATACATCAATAACTTAATATAACCTAACCTAACCCAACCTAACATCTCGGCGGTAATATTTGACCACATTCCTGGCTTGTTGGCCTCTACGTCCCCGTGGGACCTTTATATACATCAATAACGTAATATAACCTAACCTAACCCAACCTAACATCTGGGCGGTTATATTTGACATCATTCCTGGCGAGTTGGCCTTTACGTCTCCGTTTGACCATCATATACATCAATAACGTAATATAACGTAACCTAACCCAACCTATCATCTCGGCGGTAATATTTGACAACATTCCTGGCTTGTTGGCCTCTACGTCTCCTTGGGACCTTTATATACTTCAATAACGTACTATAACCTAACCTAACCCAATCTAGTATCTCGGCGGTAATATTTGACCAAATTCCTGGCTTGTTAGCCTTTACGTCTCCGTGAGACCTTTATATACATCAATAACGTAATATAATATAACCTAACCCAATCTAACATCTCGGCGGTAATATTTGACCACATTCCTGGCTTGTTGGCAACTACGTCCCGATGGGACCTTTATATACATAAATAACGTAATATAACCTAACCTAACCCAACCTAACATCTCGTCGGTAATATTTGACATCATTCCTGGCGAGTTGGCCTATACGTCTCCGTGGAACCTTTATATACATCAATAACGTAATATAACCTAACCTAACGCAACCTAACATCTCGGCGGTAATATTTGACATCATTCCTGGCGAGTTGGCCTCTACGTCTTCGTGGGACCTTTATATACATCAATAACGTAATATAACCTAACCTAAACCAACCTAACATCTGGGCGGTTATATTTGACATCATTCCTGGCGAGTTGGCCTTTACGTCTCCGTTTGACCATCATATACATCAATAACGTAATATAACGTAACCTAACCCAACCTATCATCTCGGCGGTAATATTTGACAACATTCCTGGCTTGTTGGCCTCTACGTCTCCTTGGGACCTTTATATACTTCAATAACGTACTATAACCTAACCTAACCCAATCTAGCATCTCGGCGGTAATATTTGACCAAATTCCTGGCTTGTTAACCTTTACGTCTCCGTGAGACCTTTATATACATCAATAACGTAATATAACATAACCTAACCCAATCTAACATCTCGGCGGTAATATTTGACCACATTCCTGGCTTGTTGGCAACTACGTCCCGATGGGACCTTTATATACATAAATAACGTAATATAACCTGACCTAACCCAACCTATCATCTCGGCGGTAATATTTGACCACGTTCCTGGCTTGTTGGCCTCTACGTCCCCGTGGGACCTTTATATACATCAATAACGTAATATAACCTAACCTAACCCAACCTAACATCTGGGCGGTTATATTTGACATCATTCCTGGCGAGTTGGCCTTTACGTCTCCGTTTGACCATCATATACATCAATAAGGTAATATAACGTAACCTAACCCAACCTATCATCTCGGCGGTAATATTTGACAACATTCCTGGCTTGTTGGCCTCTACGTCTCCTTGGGACCTTTATATACTTCAATAACGTACTATAACCTAACCTAACCCAATCTAGTTTCTCGGCGGTAATATTTGACCAAATTCCTGGCTTGTTAGCCTTTACGTCTCCGTGAGACCTTTATATACACCAATAACGTAATATAACATAACCTAACCCAATCTAACATCTCGGCGGTAATATTTGACCACATTCCTGGCTTGTTGGCAACTACGTCCCGATGGGACCTTTATATACATAAATAACGTAGTACAAACTAACCTAACCCAACCTAACATCTCGTCGGTAATATTTGACATCATTCCTGGCGAGTTGGCCTATACGTCTCCGTGGAACCTTTATATACATCAATAACGTAATATAACCTAACCTAACGCAACCTAACATCTCGGCGGTAATATTTGACATCATTCCTGGCGAGTTGGCCTATACGTCTTCGTGGGACCTTTATATACATCAATAACGTAATATAACCTAACCTAACCCAACCTAACATCTGGGCGGTTATATTAGACATCATTCCTGGCGAGTTGGCCTTTACGTCTCCGTTTGACCATCATATACATCAATAACGTTATATAACGTAACCTAACCCAACCTATCAACTCGGCGGTAATATTTGACAACATTCCTGGCTTGTTGGCCTCTACGTCTCCTTGGGACCTTTATATACTTCAATAACGTACTATAACCTAACCTAACCCAATCTAGCATCTCGGCGGTAATATTTGACCAAATTCCTGGCTTGTTAGCCTTTACGTCTCCGTGAGACCTTTATATACATCAATAACGTAATATAACATAACCTAACCCAATCTAACATCTCGGCGGTAATATTTGACCACATTCCTGGCTTGTTGGCAACTACGTCCCGATGGGACCTTTATATACATAAATAACGTAATATAACCTGACCTAACCCAACCTATCATCTCGGCGGTAATATTTGACCACGTTCCTGGCTTGTTGGCCTCTACGTCTCCGTGGGACCTTTATATACATCAATAACGTAATATAACCTAACCTAACCCAACCTAGCATCTCGACGGTAATATTTGACATCATTCCTGGCGAGTTGGCCTCTACGTCTCCGTGGAACCTTTATATACATCAATAACGTAATATAACCTAACCTAACCCAACCTAACATCTCGGCGGTAATATTTGACCACATTCCTGGCTTGTTGGCCTCTACGTCCCCGTGGGACCTTTATATACATCAATAACGTAATATAACCTAACCTAACCCAACCTAACATCTGGGCGGTTATATTTGACATCATTCCTGGCGAGTTGGCCTTTACGTCTCCGTTTGACCATCATATACATCAATAACGTAATATAACGTAACCTAACCCAACCTATCATCTCGGCGGTAATATTTGACAACATTCCTGGCTTGTTGGCCTCTACGTCTCCTTGGGACCTTTATATACTTCAATAACGTACTATAACCTAACCTAACCCAATCTAGTATCTCGGCGGTAATATTTGACCAAATTCCTGGCTTGTTAGCCTTTACGTCTCCGTGAGACCTTTATATACATCAATAACGTAATATAACATAACCTAACCCAATCTAACATCTCGGCGGTAATATTTGACCACATTCCTGGCTTGTTGGCAACTACGTCCCGATGGGACCTTTATATACATAAATAACGTAATATAACCTAACCTAACCCAACCTAACATCTCGTCGGTAATATTTGACATCATTCCTGGCGAGTTGGCCTATACGTCTCCGTGGAACCTTTATATACATCAATAACGTAATATAACCTAACCTAACGCAACCTAACATCTCGGCGGTAATATTTGACATCATTCCTGGCGAGTTGGCCTCTACGTCTTCGTGGGACCTTTATATACATCAATAACGTAATATAACCTAACCTAACCCAACCTAACATCTGGGCGGTTATATTTGACATCATTCCTGGCGAGTTGGCCTTTACGTCTCCGTTTGACCATCATATACATCAATAACGTAATATAACGTAACCTAACCCAACCTATCATCTCGGCGGTAATATTTGACAACATTCCTGGCTTGTTGGCCTCTACGTCTCCTTGGGACCTTTATATACTTCAATAACGTACTATAACCTAACCTAACCCAATCTAGCATCTCGGCGGTAATATTTGACCAAATTCCTGGCTTGTTAGCCTTTACGTCTCCGTGAGACCTTTATATACATCAATAACGTAATATAACATAACCTAACCCAATCTAACATCTCGGCGGTAATATTTGACCACATTCCTGGCTTGTTGGCAACTACGTCCCGGTGGGACCTTTATATACATAAATAACGTAATATAACCTGACCTAACCCAACCTATCATCTCGGCGGTAATATTTCACCACGTTCCTGGCTTGTTGGCCTCTACGTCCCCGTGGGACCTTTATATACATCAATAACGTAATATAACCTAACCTAACCCAACCTAACATCTGGGCGGTTATATTTGACATCATTCCTGGCGAGTTGGCCTTTACGTCTCCGTTTGACCATCATATACATCAATAAGGTAATATAACGTAACCTAACCCAACCTATCATCTCGGCGGTAATATTTGACAACATTCCTGGCTTGTTGGCCTCTACGTCTCCTTGGGACCTTTATATACTTCAATAACGTACTATAACCTAACCTAACCCAATCTAGTTTCTCGGCGGTAATATTTGACCAAATTCCTGGCTTGTTAGCCTTTACGTCTCCGTGAGACCTTTATATACATCAATAACGTAATATAACATAACCTAACCCAATCTAACATCTCGGCGGTAATATTTGACCACATTCCTGGCTTGTTGGCAACTACGTCCCGATGGGACCTTTATATACATAAATAACGTAATACAAACTAACCTAACCCAACCTAACATCTCGTCGGTAATATTTGACATCATTCCTGGCGAGTTGGCCTATACGTCTCCGTGGAACCTTTATATACATCAATAACGTAATATAACCTAACCTAACGCAACCTAACATCTCGGCGGTAATATTTGACATCATTCCTGGCGAGTTGGCCTATACGTCTTCGTGGGACCTTTATATACATCAATAACGTAATATAACCTAACCTAACCCAACCTAACATCTGGGCGGTTATATTAGACATCATTCCTGGCGAGTTGGCCTTTACGTCTCCGTTTGACCATCATATACATCAATAACGTTATATAACGTAACCTAACCCAACCTATCATCTCGGCGGTAATATTTGACAACATTCCTGGCTTGTTGGCCTCTACGTCTCCTTGGGACCTTTATATACTTCAATAACGTACTATAACCTAACCTAACCCAATCTAGCATCTCGGCGGTAATATTTGACCAAATTCCTGGCTTGTTAGCCTTTACGTCTCCGTGAGACCTTTATATACATCAATAACGTAATATAACATAACCTAACCCAATCTAACATCTCGGCGGTAATATTTGACCACATTCCTGGCTTGTTGGCAACTACGTCCCGATGGGACCTTTATATACATAAATAACGTAATATAACCTGACCTAACCCAACCTATCATCTCGGCGGTAATATTTGACCACGTTCCTGGCTTGTTGGCCTCTACGTCTCCGTGGGACCTTTATATACATCAATAACGTAATATAACCTAACCTAACCCAACCTAGCATCTCGACGGTAATATTTGACATCATTCCTGGCGAGTTGGCCTCTACGTCTCCGTGGAACCTTTATATACATCAATAACGTAATATAACCTAACCTAACCCAACCTAACATCTCGGCGGTAATATTTGACCACATTCCTGGCTTGTTGGCCTCTACGTCCCCGTGGGACCTTTATATACATCAATAACGTAATATAACCTAACCTAACCCAACCTAACATCTGGGCGGTTATATTTGACATCATTCCTGGCGAGTTGGCCTTTACGTCTCCGTTTGACCATCATATACATCAATAACGTAATATAACGTAACCTAACTCAACCTATCATCTCGGCGGTAATATTTTACAACATTCCTGGCTTGTTGGCCTCTACGTCTCCTTGGGACCTTTATATACTTCAATAACGTACTATAACCTAACCTAACTCAATCTAGCATCTCGGCGGTAATATTTGACCAAATTCCTGGCTTGTTAGCCTTTACGTCTCCGTGAGACCTTTATATACATCAATAACGTAATATAACATAACCTAACCCAATCTAACATCTCGGCGGTAATATTTGACCACATTCCTGGCTTGTTGGCAACTACGTCCCGACGGGACCTTTATATACATAAATAACGTAATACAAACTAACCTAACCCAACCTAACATCTCGTCAGTAATATTTGACATCATTCCTGGCGAGTTGGCCTATACGTCTCCGTGGAACCTTTATATACATCAATAACGTAATATAACCTAACCTAACGCAACCTAACATCTCGGCGGTAATATTTGACATCATTCCTGGCGAGTTGGCCTATACGTCTTCGTGGGACCTTTATATACATCAATAACGTAATATAACCTAACCTAACCCAACCTAACATCTGGGCGGTTATATTAGACATCATTCCTGGCGAGTTGGCCTTTACGTCTCCGTTTGACCATCATATACATCAATAACGTTATATAACGTAACCTAACCCAACCTATCATCTCGGCGGTAATATTTGACAACATTCCTGGCTTGTTAGCCTTTACGTCTCCGTGAGACCTTTATATACATCAATAACGTAATATAACCTAACCTAACCCAACCTATCATCTCGGCGGTAATATTTGAAAACATTCCTTTCGAGTTGGCATCTACGTCTCCGTGGGACCTTTATATACATCAATAACGTAATATAACCTAACCTAACCCAACCTATCATCTCGGCGGTAATATTTGACAACATTCCTGGCGAGTTGGCCTCTGCGTCTCCGTTTGACCTTCATATACATCAATAACGTAATATAACCTAACCTAACGCAACCTAACATCTCGGCGGTAATATTTGACATCATTCCTGGCGAGTTGGCCTCTATGTCTCCGTGTAACCCTTGTATACATCAATAACGTAATATAACGTAACTTAATCCAACCTATCATCTCGGCGGTAATATTTGACATCATTCCTGGCGATTTGGCCTCTACGTCTCCGTGTAACCCACGTATACAACAATAACGTAATATAACGTAACTTAAGCCAACCTAACATCTCGTCGGTAATATCTGGCATCATTCCTGGCGAGTTGGCCCCTACGTCTCCGTGGAAACTTTATATACATCAATAACTTAATATAACCTAACCTAACCCAACCTAAGATCTCGGCGGTAATATTTGACCACATTCCTGGCTTGTTGGCCTCTACGTCCCCGTGGGACCTTTATATACATCAATAACGTAATATAACCTAACCTAACCCAACCTAACATCTGGGCGGTTATATTTGACATCATTCCTGGCGAGTTGGCCTTTACGTCTCCGTTTGACCATCATATACATCAATAACGTAATATAACGTAACCTAACCCAACCTATCATCTCGGCGGTAATATTTGACAACATTCCTGGCTTGTTGGCCTCTACGTCTCCTTGGGACCTTTATATACTTCAATAACGTACTATAACCTAACCTAACCCAATCTAGTATCTCGGCGGTAATATTTGACCAAATTCCTGGCTTGTTGGCAACTACGTCCCGATGGGACCTTTATATACATAAATAACGTAATATAACCTAACCTAACCCAACCTAACATCTCGT
>CAXAJV010000295.1:27500-32556 GCA_963969225.1 Xylocopa violacea | reverse complement strand
ACCGCAAGGGTCCACCGGGGCATCGCGCACCATCGGGAGCCAGTCTCGTCGTCGATGAATCTCTCCATTCGATCTTTTGGGTTTCTCAGGTTTACCCCTGAACGGTTTCACGTACTCTTGAACTCTCTCTTCAAAGTTCTTTTCAACTTTCCCTCACGGTACTTGTTCGCTATCGGTCTCGTGGTCGTATTTAGCCTTAGATGGAGTTTACCACCCACTTAGGGCTGCACTCTCAAGCAACCCGACTCTAAGGAGAGATCCTCCCGAGACGCGTTCCGGTCTCTACGGGCCTGGCACCCTCTGTGGGTAAATGGCCCCATTCAAGATGGACTTGGACGCGATTCGATGTCTCGGGATAAACGGATCCTCCCGAACACTACATTTCCCAGCGGCGGAACCGCGGGATTCAGTGCTGGGCTCATTCCTGTTCGCTCGCAGCTACTAAGGAAATCCTGGTTAGTTTCTTTTCCTCCGCTTAGTAATATGCTTAAATTCAGCGGGTAATCTCACCTAATCTGAGGTCGTCTCTACGTGAAACACGAAATTCGTTCGTGCCGTGAAGCCGCTTTTTTTTTTTTTGCACTGCGAGACACGTTAAGGAACCCGCGTCTATTTGGTCAGAGAGAAGGTATTATAAATCCCGTTTTCTTTCGGGAAGAAACGGGAAAAAATAAAAATTCGACAACATACAAGAGAGATGATTACGGAGCTTCGACGCACGGGGACGGCAGACGACGAAAAGAACTTTCGTCGTCTCCGACGCAGCGATCCTTTCATTTACCGCTCGATTACCACAAAACTCCGCCGTTCTTCTCGGCGAAGCGTTTTGCGCACCGCGCCAATGTCATTCGTGTCGGTTCTCGGATTCGTAATGCATACGAGACGCTCGCTGGACAACCAAGTTGCCGGCGATTTTTAACATCCGTCCTCTCTTATCGTAGCTATGAACGATTATAAATAATTCCAGCGGTTCCACCTTCCGCGCGTAACACGCAGAGATCGAAACGGAGCGGCTCCTTTTCCCCGATTTATCACCCTGATCCGTCGGAACGACGGATAGGCCGAGTTGGAGCGCGCCCACGCGAATCTCTCTGCTGCGTGGAACGGGAAATAAAAAAAAAAAGGAACGCACGCGTGGAATTACATAACCAAGCTGCGCTTTCCGGGGACTGGATGACCGGCTTTTTGATCGCGCGGTCCCGTCTCGACAACGAAGACATGGGGTGACCAACAACTTGTGGCACCGAGCAGCACCTCGTCGAAGTATAACTTCGAGCCTCGCCAATGGGGTGGGCACAATCTCTTCCCGTATCTACTTCTCTAAACGACTCTCCTCGTTGCGCGTGGCGTTACCGATTCGAGTTCTGTGCTTCGGAATCTGCGGACGCGCGTCACAGGCCAGAAACGTTACAATCGACCATATATATATATATACCAAATGTTCCGATCGACACCGGGCTGACAGACAGAGGCAGCACACCGAGGACGCACGGTAAATTCGAGTCTCGACGAACGTGGCTGGGGTCAGATTCGAACATCCCAAGATCATCAGCGTTCGAAGAGGAAATGCGTCCCCGTGCGCGCGTTTGTCTGTGGTCCCCGACAATCGACGGCATGTGGAAATAAAATTCGAGATCGACTTCGGCAACGACGGCCTATATACATTGTATGTATTCGAGTGACGGTCCGCTCAATTTCTTCCTTACACAAAACATGGTATACGCGCACAACGCGCGGAGAGAGCAGAGAGAGAACGGGTTATTCTGATGATTGAACGCAACAACACCCTGGGGCTGTGCGAACTTCGAACGATCGGATGCGCATCATCGTCCCTCACGTTACGACGATGTCGCTCGCTCTCTCTTTCTTGTATATTCTCTTCTCTCTCTCTCGACCGAGTTCCCAACAATTCGATTCTCTCAGTCTTGCGGCAAAAGAAAAATTCATTTTAAACGACGTCGAGCGCGCGGCATATCAATCGTGCGTTAAAGAGACGCGCGAAGAGTGGTCATGGTGTGTGGCGGGTGTGCGAATTTGGAATACGGAACAAAATCGGCAGTCGAAACACGAAGCGGTTCCCCGTGGGCGGTCGTCCGGTTAAACGAACGACTCACGACGCCACGAAGAACTCGCGCGAGTCCGTGATCGACACCGTCGATTTCCGTGAACCCGTTTAACGCACGCCGCACGCGCGCACACGTTACACCAGTCGCATATAGTCTCGGGGCACGGCCACAGACGACTCGGACGAACGTCCAACGATCGCTCGTACGTCGCGTATCGCTCCTCTTTTTCCCTTTCGGTGCGCCCGAACTCAGAAACGTTCGTAAATGGAATTCGAATGAACGACGGCGGGCAGATTCGAGCACCGGAGAGAAAAGATTCGACGAAACGCAACGCAAGCAGTATTCTGGTTACGTGAACGACCCTCAGCTAGGCGTGGTCCAGGAATTGTATCCGTGGACCGCAATGTGCGTTCGAAATGTCGATGTTCATGTGTCCTGCAGTTCACACGTTGACGCGCAATTAGCTGCGTTCTTCATCGACCCACGAGCCAAGTGATCCACCGTTCAGGGTAATCGTATATGTATATTTTTTATTAATTGTTAAGTCTCTTCGTACTAAGTTTCGAACAAGTCGAGACCCAAACGTCTCCGGCGAAGGAGACGCGGGCGTCGCCCGAATTCTCGGCGACACGATACCGTCCTACGGATGAAACGGACACGCCTGTTTCAGGGTGTTTAGGATACATCCTTTCGGATTCACGCCAGTGTGCCACGCGTCCAGGTAGATAAAATTTTTCGAAAATTCGTTAGGACTCTTCTTCGCGCGTATCGCGCAGACCCTCGAGGCGGTCCCCCCTTCCTCCCGACAACACGAAGCGAGCTTGTAAAATTCGATCTCGCAACGGCGGGTTTATTAAGGGACTCTCGACAACGAGGAAGAATACGCAAACGCGAATATATCGTCGTCCCCTCTGAACGAATGGCACGTGGAAGTGAATACAAAAAAAAAAAAAAAGAAAGATATCCAACACCCAGCGGCGTATTGCTTTCGAGAAGTTGACGACGTTCGTACAGGTAAGTCGTAAAATATCGATGGGACTCGCCGTGAAACCTCGAAGCGGTCTATATAATTTTACCCACCCGACAACACGAAGCGAGCATAAAAAATTATTCGATCTCGCAACGGCGGGTGTGTTTCCAGACTCGCGACAACGAGGCTTCGCTCGGCGAAGCGGTCCCCTCTGAACGAACGACACGATCAAAACCCGAACACAGGTGCGTGGTACAAGTTCCTCAAATTCCACGATCCACTGCACGATCTGTGCTTCAGAGCTCAGGTGATAAAAAAAAAAAAAAAATTCGTTGGGACTCGGCCGCCAAAGCCTCGAGCGGTCTACCGTTTTTCCCCGGCAACACGAAGCGAGTATAAATTATTCGATCTCGCAACGGCCGGTTTCTCAGACTCGCGACAACGAGGCTATGGCAAAAAGCAAGTCCCCTCTGAGCTTGCAGCACAATTGTGAAACGGGAAAACGAACAAGTACCAGCGGCGTATTGCTTTCACGCAGAGACGCAAAATAATGGTACACACTCGACCTGTCGAATATGCAAAGTCGACGACATAACTTACCGTTCGGGTAAGAAAAATTCGTTAGGACTCGTCGGTTAACAACACCAACACCTCGAGCGCGGTCTGTATAATTTTATTTACCCGACAACACGAAGCGAGCATAATAAATGAGATTCGATCTCGCAACGGCGGGTTCATTATACAGACCCTAATCGCCAACGAGGCTTGGCCCGACGAATCGTCCCCTCCGAACGGAACGGTACGATCGACATTAACACAACCAGGGTACGCGGCGCGACACCACGCTCTTAACGAATTCGAAGTCGACGACGATCGTCGTTCGGGTAAAGATTCGTTGGGACTCGCCGTCGTACACAGCCTCGAGGCGGTCTGTTTCACCCGACAACGCGAAGCGAGCATAATATTGTTCGATCTCGCAACGGCACGGGTTTTCACAGACTCTCGACAACGAGGCTTGGCGGCGACGAATCGTCCCCTCCGAACGGAACGGTACGATCGACTAAAACAGGATACGCGCGACACACGCTCTTAAAGGAATTCGAAGTCGACGACGGCGCGTCCGTTCGGGTGAAGATTCGTTGGGACTCGCCGCACGCGCAGCCTCTGAACGGTCCAATTTAACCTGCGACACGAAGCGAGCATAAAATGGTTCGATCTCGCAACGGCAACGGGTTTTCATAGACTCTATGAGAGCGAGGCTTGGCGGCGACGAATCGTCCCCTCCGAACGGAACGGTACGATCGACTAAAACAGGATACGCGCGACACACGCTCTTAAAAGAAATCGAAGTCGACGACGGCGCGTCCGTTCGGGTGAATGATTCGTTGGGACTCGCCGCACGCGCAGCCTCTGAGCGGTCCAATTTAACCTGCGACACGAAGCGAGCATAAAATTGTTCGATCTCGCAACGGCAACGGGTTTTCAGACACTCAACAACGAGGCTTGGCGGCGACGAATCGTCCCCTCCGAACGAAACGGTACGGTACGATCGACTGGTATAAAAGAGCGGGCGACACACGATCCTGCGAATTCGAGATCGACGACGGTACACGTTCATCGTTCGGGTGAAGATTCGTTGGGACTCGCCGCGCGCGCAGCCTCGAAGCGGTCCAATTTAACCTGCGACACGAAGCGAGCATAAAATTGTTCGATCTCGCAACGGCACGGGTTTTCACAGACTCTCGACAACGAGGCTTGGCGGCGACGAATCGTCCCCTCCGAACGAAACGGTACGGTACGATCGACTGGTATAAAAGAGCGGGCGACACACGATCCTGCGAATTCGAGGTCGACGACGGTACAACACGTTCATCGTTCGGGTGAAGATTCGTTGGGACTCGCCGCGCGCGCAGCCTCGAAGCGGTCCAATTTAACCTGCGACACGAAGCGAGCAGCATAAATTGTTCGATCTCGCAACGGCACGGGTTTTCACAGACTCTCGACAACGAGGCTTGGCGGC
>CAXAJV010000295.1:20000-22500 GCA_963969225.1 Xylocopa violacea | reverse complement strand
GCATATTATGGACATTTCGTACACACATCTGGTACGTCCAAAAATTCAATATGTATCTCTAGAGTCCGTTCCGAGAGCTCGGAGCGTAAAGATTTAGAATCGATGCAAGGAAGGTACAATTTAACCGAGTAAAACTCGGATAAATGGTCACCAACGTCACCGTTGGACGCTCGCCACATATGGGCCATTCGGTCAAAGACACCGACCCGTGGCAATGCAGTGTGGAGAAAATTCGACAACCGACACGGGACAGAGCAGTCGAGAACGTATTCTCGAGGAGCGGTGGACTGCTTCTCAACCGAAGTCATAGAATAGCCACGCGCCCGACGCTACTCCGCCCGGCCGGCTCGAACCGACCTGTCTCCTTATAGATACGGAACGGCCGGCCGGGCGGTCGGCGCCGGCCGGGCTAACGCACGGGCGCTTACGGTGGTAAACTCCAGCGGCGACCGACCGTCCGGAAAGGCTGCTGTAACTTAGTCGCGCGGAGGCGCAAGTATAAAGTGCTATTAACGTTGAACTTTTATGAACGGAAATTGTTTAAACATAATGAATATATACGGAAAAACATATTTCTAGAATATAACGAATTTTAATCGATTTTAACATTGAAAAAACGCAGTTATAAAATACGAAGTCAACGAAAAACACGAAAAATCGAAAATCTGACACGTACAAATGAATTCTACAATCAAATTAATCGTTATTACGAAAAAAAAACCAATCGTTTATATAAAAAAATTACCGATAAATTGACAAAAACCGCCAGTCGTGTCGGTTTCGGGAGACTAAAAATTATAAATTCGACTAAACAATGCGCTAATAAATTCAATCAATAGCTTTCAATAAGGTTTCTGCAAAAAAATTGTTAGGTCAACGGTTTAATTTACGAGAAAATAGCGAAAAACCGCCGATCGTGTCGCTTCCGACCTCTCGTTGCGAATATTTTCTAAGTTCCCCGTCGTGTCGCTTCCGACCGCTCGGCGCGAATATTTTCTAAGTTCCCCGTCGTGTCGCTTCCGACCGCTCGGCGCGAATATTTTCTAAGTTCCCCGCCGTGTCGCTTCCGACCGCTCGGCGCGAATATTTTCTAAGTTCCCGGTCATGTCGCTTCCGACCTCTCGGTGGGAATATTTTACAATTTCACGGTCATGTCGCTTCCGACCTCTCGGTAGGAATATTTTTCAAATCTCCGGACGCATCGCTTCCTACATTTCGGTGAGGATATTTTTTACGTTTCTGAACGTATCGGTCCCGACCTCTTGGTGCGAATATATATATATATATATATATATATATATATATATATATATATATATATATATATATATATATATATATATAACATAATATAACCTAACCTAATACAACCTGATCGCACGGTGCGAATATTTTCAAAGTTCCCCGCCGTGTCGCTTCCGACCTCTCGGCGCGAATATTTTCAAAGTCCCCGGTCGTGTCGGTCCCGACCGCTCGGCGCGAATATTTTCTAAGTTCCCCGCCGTGTCGCTTCCGACCGCTCGGCGCGAATATTTTCTAAGTTCCCGGTCATGTCGCTTCCGACCTCTCGGTGGGAATATTTTACAATTTCACGGTCATGTCGCTTCCGACCTCTCGGTAGGAATATTTTTCAAATCTCCGGACGCATCGCTTCCTACATTTCGGTGAGGATATTTTTTACGTTTCTGAACGTATCGGTCCCGACCTCTTGGTGCGAATATTATATATATATATATATATAACATAATATAACCTAACCTAATACAACCTGATCGCACGGTGCGAATATTTTCAAAGTTCCCCGCCGTGTCGCTTCCGACCTCTCGGCGCGAATATTTTCAAAGTCCCCGGCCGTGTCGCTTCCGACCGCTCGGCGCGAATATTTTCAAAGTCCCCGGTCGTGTCGGTCCCGACCGCTCGGCGCGAATATTTTCAAAGTCCCCGGTCGTGTCGGTCCCGACCGCTCGGCGCGAATATTTTCAAAGTCCCCGGTCGTGTCGGTCCCGACCGCTCGGCGCGAATATTTTCAAAGTCCCCGGTCGTGTCGGTCCCGACCGCTCGGCGCGAATATTTTCAAAGTCCCCGGTCGTGTCGGTCCCGACCGCTCGGCGCGAATATTTTCAAAGTCCCCGGTCGTGTCGGTCCCGACCGCTCGGCGCGAATATTTTCAAAGTCCCCGGTCGTGTCGGTCCCGACCGCTCGGCGCGAATATTTTCAAAGTCCCCGGTCGTGTCGGTCCCGACCGCTCGGCGCGAATATTTTCAAAGTCCCCGGTCGTGTCGGTCCCGACCGCTCGGCGCGAATATTTTCAAAGTCCCCGGTCGTGTCGGTCCCGACCGCTCGGCGCGAATATTTTCAAAGTCCCCGGTCGTGTCGGTCCCGACCGCTCGGCGCGAATATTTTCAAAGTCCCCGGTCGTGTCGGTCCCGACCGCTCGGCGCGAATATTTTCAAAGTCCCCGGTCGTGTCGGTCCCGACCGCTCGGCGCGAATATTTTCAA
>CAXAJV010000295.1:12500-15000 GCA_963969225.1 Xylocopa violacea | reverse complement strand
TGTATTTAATGTTTTCTGGTACGGTTTCCACTGGTATTTTGTTTGTGTTTAGTTTGTAAACATAGCTCCATGGGTTTGCATTTCCTTCTATGTTTACGAAGTTTTTCCAACTGTCTGTTTTAGCTGTCCTTATTGCGGTTATATATTTGTTCCTGATGGAGGTGTAGTTCTTTTTCTCTTGAGATCGTCGAGGTTCGAGTGTAGTTTGCTGGAATGTACGTCTTGCTTTCCTTGTTTGTGCTTTGAGTTTCGTTAGTGTGGCGTTCCACCACGGGACCGATTTTGTGAATTGTTTCTTCTTAGGAATGGCTGTGTTGCAGGCTGATTGTATCATTTTTGTGATGTCTATGGCTCTTGTGTTTGGATTTGCGGAGCTGGATTCAGTTGGCTGTTTAATTCGTTCTTGTTCTATTGTCTGTTGGAATTTTTCCCAGTTCGCGCGTTTCAAGTTGTATCTGGCCAGGGTTTGGGGTCCGGTCTTGTTCAGAATGTTTGCGTTTATTTGAAATGTAATGAGGTTGTGGTCGCTGGTTGTTGTTGCGTCGTGGACTTTCCAGTTTGTTGCGGATTTGTAATATGAGGATGAAATAAGCGTGACATCTATGTTCGTTTGGCCTTGAAATGAGTTGAAGGTGTATACGTCGGTCGGTGCGTTTAGTATAAATAGATTTCTTTGAGCTATAAGGAGTTCTAATTTTTCTCCTCTTTCGTCCGAGGTTCTGCTATGCCAAATTGGTGATTTGGCATTCGCGTCTAAACAAATTACTATATTTTTACCTTTCAGCGCTGTAAGTATTATGTCTAACTGCTGTAAATAAGGTTCAATATTATCGCTGTGTTGGAAATAACTGTTAATTATATAGAATTTGTGGTTTCCTGTAGTAATTTCTGCGCAAATAAAATGTGTATTCGATAGGTGTTCTATTTTTAATATAGTGTAATTTTTGTTTGTTATTATTATCGCGGCTTTTATTGAATTTTGGGAAATTATGTTTGAGAAGCGTTTAGTATCGAATAAGACTGTTTGATTGTTAAGGTATGGGATGTTGTTTCTAAATGAGTAGGGTTCCTGAACGCAGAGGATATCGATGTTCTTATCGATTACTAGACATCGCATTTCGTCTAGCACTGTTTTTGAATTTTGCCCATTTAACTGGCCTACGGTGATCGTGCATGGCTGAGATGATGTAAGTTTTGGTTTACTTGCCATAGTCGGTTCTTGAGAGGACTTGGTTTATTGCTGCGATGTGGGATGGGCAGTCTTTATCCGTGACGTTATGGTTATGTGCTTTTCCTGCCTTCTTGCAGTTCACGCATGTCGCTGGTTTATTTTTGCTTGGGCAGTTTTTAAAGGTGTGACCTGCCATTGCACAGTGGCCGCAAATATCGACTTCACTTCTGCAATATTTGGTTGTGTGGCCGTGTCCTTGACACTTATAACATCGCGTCGCTACAATGTAGTCCTGGACTTTGCAGCATTGCCACATGATGTAGAGCCGCTCCTTTTTTATAAGTAATTCCCTTACATCTTTTGAAGTTTCTACTACTATATTGCAGCTGTTTTTATTATTCTTGTTTCCTGTTTTGAACGCGATTTTTGTTTGCTGCGAGTATTTTTTCCTTTCCTGTTCGTTGAAGTTCTGCTCGAAAATGGCCTGTAGTATTTCCTTGTCGTCTTCTATCCTCGGTGCGCCATATATGATGACGCGTGGACTCTTTTTGGTGGGGACGTCGACTAGTAGACCTGCTGTTTTAAGCTTCTCGTTTTTTATAAGAGTCTGCACATTGCTCGATTTGGCCGTTTCAACAATTACTGCGTTTCCTTGTACTCTTCTGACATTCTTTACTTGAAGGTTTTCTTCCTTTGGTGATATCAGCTTTATGACTGCTTGTTTTGTTTCCTCACTGTTTGCGTACTTTTCCGTATCCGTTGGTCGTATTAGTACGACTTTTGGTGGATCCTGTTTGAGATTGGATAGATCCGCCGTTCTCGACTTAATCCCCAGTCGTTCCGCATATGTCATCCTCTGTGGCTGGGTTGCGGTCGTTACATTCCTCTCCGCTGCAACGAAGTCCTTCCTCTGCTTCCTGTTTTCGCTTTTTAGGGCCTCCAGTTTTCCCTCCAATCTGCTGTTCATTAGCAGTGATTCCTGCAGCAAGCTTTGTAAGTTGCCAATCTTGTTTAGCAGGTATCTGCTAGTTCCTTGATTTACTCCGTTGTCTGAGTTGGTAAGGTGGTCCACTATTTTCCTCTGTATTGTTTCCGCCTTCCTTTTTATTCTATATATGGTTCCGGTGTGGATGTTGTCTGTTTCCGTTTCCTGTTCACTGTCATCGATTACGTGTTTTCCTTCGGTGACTGTCCTTTTCTCTTCTTGACTGTCCTTCTCGTTCCTCTTTTGTGGTCTTTCCATGTCCGTTTCTGTTTCCGAGGGCAGTCTTCTTTTTCGCACGTGTTTACCTTTTTTATTGTATTTCTGTACAACCACGGCCCTCTCTG
>CAXAJV010000295.1:5000-7500 GCA_963969225.1 Xylocopa violacea | reverse complement strand
AGTCCGTGATCGACACCGTCGATTTCCGTGAACCCGTTTAACGCACGCCGCACGCGCGCACACGTTACACCAGTCGCATATAGTCTCGGGGCACGGCCACAGACGACTCGGACGAACGTCCAACGATCGCTCGTACGTCGCGTATCGCTCCTCTTTTTCCCTTTCGGTGCGCCCGAACTCAGAAACGTTCGTAAATGGAATTCGAATGAACGACGGCGGGCAGATTCGAGCACCGGAGAGAAAAGATTCGACGAAACGCAACGCAAGCAGTATTCTGGTTACGTGAACGACCCTCAGCTAGGCGTGGTCCAGGAATTGTATCCGTGGACCGCAATGTGCGTTCGAAATGTCGATGTTCATGTGTCCTGCAGTTCACACGTTGACGCGCAATTAGCTGCGTTCTTCATCGACCCACGAGCCAAGTGATCCACCGTTCAGGGTAATCGTATATGTATATTTTTTATTAATTGTTAAGTCTCTTCGTACTAAGTTTCGAACAAGTCGAGACCCAAACGTCTCCGGCGAAGGAGACGCGGGCGTCGCCCGAATTCTCGGCGACACGATACCGTCCTACGGATGAAACGGACACGCCTGTTTCAGGGTGTTTAGGATACATCCTTTCGGATTCACGCCAGTGTGCCACGCGTCCAGGTAGATAAAATTTTTCGAAAATTCGTTAGGACTCTTCTTCGCGCGTATCGCGCAGACCCTCGAGGCGGTCCCCCCTTCCTCCCGACAACACGAAGCGAGCTTGTAAAATTCGATCTCGCAACGGCGGGTTTATTAAGGGACTCTCGACAACGAGGAAGAATACGCAAACGCGAATATATCGTCGTCCCCTCTGAACGAATGGCACGTGGAAGTGAATACAAAAAAAAAAAAAAAGAAAGATATCCAACACCCAGCGGCGTATTGCTTTCGAGAAGTTGACGACGTTCGTACAGGTAAGTCGTAAAATATCGATGGGACTCGCCGTGAAACCTCGAAGCGGTCTATATAATTTTACCCACCCGACAACACGAAGCGAGCATAAAAAATTATTCGATCTCGCAACGGCGGGTGTGTTTCCAGACTCGCGACAACGAGGCTTCGCTCGGCGAAGCGGTCCCCTCTGAACGAACGACACGATCAAAACCCGAACACAGGTGCGTGGTACAAGTTCCTCAAATTCCACGATCCACTGCACGATCTGTGCTTCAGAGCTCAGGTGATAAAAAAAAAAAAAAAATTCGTTGGGACTCGGCCGCCAAAGCCTCGAGCGGTCTACCGTTTTTCCCCGGCAACACGAAGCGAGTATAAATTATTCGATCTCGCAACGGCCGGTTTCTCAGACTCGCGACAACGAGGCTATGGCAAAAAGCAAGTCCCCTCTGAGCTTGCAGCACAATTGTGAAACGGGAAAACGAACAAGTACCAGCGGCGTATTGCTTTCACGCAGAGACGCAAAATAATGGTACACACTCGACCTGTCGAATATGCAAAGTCGACGACATAACTTACCGTTCGGGTAAGAAAAATTCGTTAGGACTCGTCGGTTAACAACACCAACACCTCGAGCGCGGTCTGTATAATTTTATTTACCCGACAACACGAAGCGAGCATAATAAATGAGATTCGATCTCGCAACGGCGGGTTCATTATACAGACCCTAATCGCCAACGAGGCTTGGCCCGACGAATCGTCCCCTCCGAACGGAACGGTACGATCGACATTAACACAACCAGGGTACGCGGCGCGACACCACGCTCTTAACGAATTCGAAGTCGACGACGATCGTCGTTCGGGTAAAGATTCGTTGGGACTCGCCGTCGTACACAGCCTCGAGGCGGTCTGTTTCACCCGACAACGCGAAGCGAGCATAATATTGTTCGATCTCGCAACGGCACGGGTTTTCACAGACTCTCGACAACGAGGCTTGGCGGCGACGAATCGTCCCCTCCGAACGGAACGGTACGATCGACTAAAACAGGATACGCGCGACACACGCTCTTAAAGGAATTCGAAGTCGACGACGGCGCGTCCGTTCGGGTGAAGATTCGTTGGGACTCGCCGCACGCGCAGCCTCTGAACGGTCCAATTTAACCTGCGACACGAAGCGAGCATAAAATGGTTCGATCTCGCAACGGCAACGGGTTTTCATAGACTCTATGAGAGCGAGGCTTGGCGGCGACGAATCGTCCCCTCCGAACGGAACGGTACGATCGACTAAAACAGGATACGCGCGACACACGCTCTTAAAAGAAATCGAAGTCGACGACGGCGCGTCCGTTCGGGTGAATGATTCGTTGGGACTCGCCGCACGCGCAGCCTCTGAGCGGTCCAATTTAACCTGCGACACGAAGCGAGCATAAAATTGTTCGATCTCGCAACGGCAACGGGTTTTCAGACACTCAACAACGAGGCTTGGCGGCGACGAATCGTCCCCTCCGAACGAAACGGTACGGTACGATCGACTGGTATAAAAGAGCGGGCGACACACGATCCTGCGAATTCGAGATCG
>CAXAJV010000295.1:0-2500 GCA_963969225.1 Xylocopa violacea | reverse complement strand
TCGTTATCGGAATTAACCAGACAAATCGCTCCACCAACTAAGAACGGCCATGCACCACCACCCACCGAATCAAGAAAGAGCTCTCAATCTGTCAATCCTTCCGGTGTCTGGGCCTGGTGAGGTTTCCCGTGTTGAGTCAAATTAAGCCGCAGGCTCCACTCCTGGTGGTGCCCTTCCGTCAATTCCTTTAAGTTTCAGCTTTGCAACCATACTTCCCCCGGAACCCAAAAACTTTGGTTTCCCGGAAGCTGCCCGCCGAGTCATCGGAGGAACATCGGCGGATCGCTGGTTGGCATCGTTTATGGTTAGAACTAGGGCGGTATCTGATCGCCTTCGAACCTCTAACTTTCGTTCTTGATTAATGAAAACATTTTTGGCAAATGCTTTCGCTTTAGTCCGTCTTGCGACGATCCAAGAATTTCACCTCTAACGTCGCAATACGAATGCCCCCATCTGTCCCTATTAATCATTACCTCGGGGTTCCGGAAACCAACAAAATAGAACCGAGGTCCTATTCCATTATTCCATGCACATAGTATTCAGGCGAAAATAGCCTGCTTTAAGCACTCTAATTTATTCAAAGTAAACGTACCGGCCCACCTCGACACTCAGTGAAGAGCACCGCGATGGGATGTCTGTTGGACCGCCCCGTGAGGAGCTAAGCCCACCGGTAGGACGTATCACATAATGCCAGTTAGACACCGCGAGCGGTGAACCGACACTGTGACACACAGATTCAACTACGAGCTTTTTAACCGCAACAACTTTAATATACGCTATTGGAGCTGGAATTACCGCGGCTGCTGGCACCAGACTTGCCCTCCAATTGATCCTCGTTAAAGGATTTAAAGTGTACTCATTCCGATTACGGGGCCTCGGATGAGTCCCGTATCGTTATTTTTCGTCACTACCTCCCCGTGCCGGGAGTGGGTAATTTGCGCGCCTGCTGCCTTCCTTGGATGTGGTAGCTGTTTCTCAGGCTCCCTCTCCGGAATCGAACCCTGATTCCCCGTTACCCGTTACAACCATGGTAGGCGCGGAACCTACCATCGACAGTTGATAAGGCAGACATTTGAAAGATTCGTCGCCGGTACTAAATGACCGTGCGATCAGCTGTGGGTTATTCAGAGTCACCAAAGCAAACGATGGACGCACGGGCGAACCGCACGCCACCGATTGGTTTTGATCTAATAAAAGCATTCCTCCCATCTCTGGTCGGAATTCTGATTTGCATGTATTAGCTCTAGAATTACCACAGTTATCCAAGTAATTTCGTGTACAATCTAAGAAACCATAACTGATTTAATGAGCCATTCGCGGTTTCACCTTAGTTCGGTATGTACTGAGACATGCATGGCTTAATCTTTGAGACAAGCATATGACTACTGGCAGGATCAACCAGGGAACCGTACCATGAGTCGTCTCTCTCTCTCTCTCCTCCTCCTCTTTTTCACCATCATCATCAACTCTTATAAGAGTAGTTTGCTCAACGTGTTTTTAGTCGTCGTCGGTTCTCTTAGAGACACCGATCGACGATACGAAATAATAATATATATATATGTATATCGTTCGAATATCGCAATATTCGTCATAGTTTTGTTCAGTGGATGCGGCTGACGGGTCTTTCGGACCTCGCTCGAGCACATTATTTATTTTTTGTATTTCGTAAAATGCATCCTCGGTTAGCACATATGTTCAATAATACCGAGGTATTGCATTTTTTCCTCCTCTCCTTTTCCTTTCTTTTCTTTTCTTTCGAGAATGAGACACTCCCAAAAATCGTACGTTCCCAAAATCGACTTCACAAGTCGCCTTCCAACTGAACCGTGTCGAGTAAGCGCGTATACACTTCGCGCTGAAAATATACATCGTCTTTACCACGGACATATCCCCTTGCGAGGACTTGTCGGGTATCGACGAGCAAGCGCGTATACAATTTTCACGCTGGTTATATATTTTTGGGCACATTTTTGTCATTTATTGAATACATATTGTCACCTTTAATCGTCTATAGCACGGACATCTCTTGCGAGAACATGCTGGGCATCGACGATGCAAGCGCGTATACGATTTGTCACCGCTTGTTATATCGGTGTACGGCACCTTTTATCGTCTATAGCACGGACATCTCTTTCACGCTGGGCATTAAGATAGCGCGTACAGAGAACATGCTGGGCATCGACGATGCAAGCGCGTATGCAATTTTCACGCTGGGCAAATATCGCCGAAAGCACGGACATCTCTTTCACGCTGGGCATTAAGATAGCGCGTACAGAGAACATGCTGGTCATCAAGGCGAGGAAGCGCGTACAATTGCGTCACGCTGATTTATCGTACACCTTTTTTCTCCATCGTCTATAGCACGAACATCTCTTGCGAGAACATGCTGGGCAACGACGATGGCAAGCGGTTATAATCGTGTCACGCTGTATTGTTTAATATGTATATAAAGAATACCTTTTATCGTCTAATGCGCGAACGCGTAGTACCTCTTGGCACT
>CAXAJV010000294.1:55000-65000 GCA_963969225.1 Xylocopa violacea | reverse complement strand
CGCACGCACTTTCCCACGATATCCGGCGATACGCGCCGGTAACCGCGATCAAAGCGCGGCGCTGCGCGGACCTGAGCACCCTCCACTCCCTCTCCGAGCACAGGTCGGCCCATCCCGCTGAGGCGTATGCCACTTTCGGGACGAATGCTCCCCTGTATATCCCGGCTAGGGAGTCGAAGCGAAGCCCCCAACTACTCCTCGCCAGCCTACTTAATCTCGCGAACAGCGACCCGACCTTGTCGCTTATTTTCTGGCAATGCGTTCGGACGCGCATTCCTTTATCGAACGTGACGCCTAGGTACTTAACCGCGGGTCTAAATTTTATCTTCGCGTCTCCTATACGGATGGTCGGTGGTCTACCGGCAAGGTCGGCTTTCGAAGGCCGAACGGCCTTGCGTTTTCTATCGGGACGGGCGCCTCCTCTTCGACCTAAAATTTGCCGCTCGATCCAGCCACTCTTGAGGACAATTGCCTCCGTCTTTGTGGCCGAGATTTCGAGTTTGGCCGAGCTACACCACCTAAGTATTTGGTTCGCGACCTGTTGACCTTGGGTCTCGAGGTCACGCCTACTATTTCCGCTTATTAGGACGAGAAGATCGTCCGCATAAGCGATAAACCTATTCTCGACTGTGGTCTGAAGTGACCGCAGGAGATCGTCGAACATGAGGTTCCAGCAGGCGGGACCGAGTACGGAGCCTTGCGGACACCCCCTCGTCGCCTGCTTCGAAACCTGTTCGGAAGCTATCGAGATCTTAACCCGTCGGCCGTCGAAGTAATTAGAAATCACTCCGAAAACATTCCGAGGGCAGTCTCGCTCTCTAAGGGAATTCAAAACTAGGGGCCACCAGACGTTGTCGAAGGCCCCGGAGATGTCGAAGAGCATTGCCGCCACGTATCGATCCTGCGAGGCATCGACCAGGCGGCGCAACTCCACGATAGCGTCCTCCGTCGACTTTCCGGGCGTGAACCCGAATTGCCGGTCGGACACTTTTCCAGGCGCCAACGACGTCTGATATAGGCGCTTCTTGAGAAGCTTTTCGAAAAGTTTACCTATCACTGAGAGGAGGCAGATCGGACGGTAGGATTTTGGATCCTTCTCGTCCTTCCCTTCCTTAAGAAGTACTCGTAGAGAGCCCTCCTTCCAGACGAAGGGAAAGACGCCCCATTGAAGGCATCCATTAAAAAGCCGCGTAATTTGGCCGGGAATGATTCTAACCGCGGTTTTCAGCGCGCGGACCTCGACGTGGTCCGGCCCTGGGGCTTTATTATTTTTGAACGTTCGAACGGTACTCACGACCTCCGCCTCCGTGATGGGGGCAGCGTCGGGAGTACCGGGCGCGATGCGTGCGCCTTCCCTAATGACACGTTGATCCGGCGTGTCTTCTTCTTCCCGGTCGTCGGGAACGTGTGCCTCCAAGAGCAAGCTGGCTGTTTCGCGGCAATTCGATGTGATTTCACTACCACGCCGGAGAGTGCTGAGAACTCTCTCAACTCGGAGTTTCTTCGCCTGGTACTTGTATACGGTGCTCCAGGGCCCCGAGTTCCCGTTCGACGTAACAAATCGTCGCCAGCTTTCGAGCTTCGTCCGCTTCACCGTCCTACTGTATTCCCGCAAAGAAGAACGGTACTCTAGTAGTTTTGCCCGGCGGGCGGCTTCGTCTCTTTCCCTCTGGAAGGCACGACGTAGACGATACACGTGCTTTTTCTTTTTGGTTAACTCGCGAGTCCACCACGGGTTGGACTTTCTAAATACGCGTTTACGTGGCATCGACGCGGCGCAGGCGTCAGTAATGACGCCTGTGAGCGTTTCCGCCATCTTCTCGACGTCTTCCATAGAGTCGAGCCGGAGGGCCTCAAGCCTCGATCTAGATAGATCGGCTAGGCGACCGCAGTAGCGCTCCCAATCGGCCCGACGAGTGTCGAACCGAGTGCTCGCACCACCCCGATCCGCCGCTTTGGCTCTCGGTACCCTCAGCCCGATATCTATGGCGTTGTGATCGCTATTGGCCCAACCGCACCTTACCTTCCAGCCCCTGACGAAAGGGAGCATGGATGGCGACGCCAGGGTTACATCGATGAAAGACTCACCCCTCGTCGACCAATAGGTGGGCGGCTGCCGAGCGTCATTCACAACTTCCATGCCAAACGATCGGATGAGCGCTTCGAACATCGCACCTCTTTCGTCTGTGCTCTGTGGCCCCCAGAGTGACGACCGAGCGTTGGCATCTACCGACACTATGAGTCTCTTCCCCCTCAGAGACTGAAACACCATCTCGAGGTGTCTGAGGTGCTCCTCGATTTCGTCGCTATACTGGAAATAGCATGATGCGACGTATATCGAGAAGCCGGGCGCTAGCACTTCTGCACACACACAGTGTTCCGTGCTTAGCTGCGAGACAAAAACCATCTCGAAGCGAGGGTTGCACACGGCAACCGCAGCCCACGGGAATTGTGAACTGACGGCCGCCACCCTCGCCCCGATCCCTAGTCCACTAACGGTGTGGCTCGTGCCCGAAGAACTGACGTATGGTTCCTGCAACAGCAGGACGTCTAAGTGCTTCGAGGCTACGAGCTGACGCACCTCGCCTGCAACTGTAGCTGAATGTTGCATGTTCAGCTGCAGTATCCTAATACCCGTGGTCTCGATTACGGACGGTGACGTCGTCGTCGACGTCGGTACGGTCGCGGACGCGGACGCGGGCGCGGTGGGGTTGTGGGGGGACGCGGTCGCGGAGGGAGGGTTCGCGGAGCTATCGCTTGATTTTATTTTTGTTCCTATCACAGACTCAGCCGGAGATACCGGATCCGACCTGAGTCTGGCGTCGCATTTCGTGATTCGTATCTGGACAGCGCGAAGGCTGATACCTAGAGGCCGCGCCAGAGTCGTGTGAGCAGGAGCACACCCGGTCGCGGCTTGGCGATGATGCCGAGGAGCGGCCGTCATCGAGCGCGTTACCGGGCGGCTTCGTTGCTCGACAATGGGGCCATCACCTGGGGGCGAGGTCTCGGGCCGAAGGATGTTCGCCCGCCTTGACCTATTCATCGCCACGATGACTCCTCCCGGTCCTGCCCTCACCCGGAGATCCGAATGGAGGGCTATTTTACCTCCGGAGTATTTAGGATCGAATGAAGCCATCATGAAATTTGCGAAATTAGGGGGGGTGATGCTTCATACATGGAGTGAAGGTGGGGTCGTCACTCCCCATCGGCGCGCATCACACGCCGCTCTGCCTCTTGGTGCTTTCTCACGTATCGGGACGGTGGGGTCGTTACTCCCCAACAGCGCGCACCGGCGCTGCCCTGCCGGGGCCGCGGTCTCCTGGTGCAAAACACCGGGAGACTCACGCGAGAGCCATAAAGTTCGAGGGTGATGCTTCATACGTGGAGTGGAGGTGGGGTCGTCACTCCCCATCGGCGCGCATCACACGCCGCTCTGCCTCTTGGTGCTTTCTCACGAATCGGGAAGGTGGGGTCGTTACTCCCCAACAGCGCGCACCGGCGCTGCCCTGCCTGGGCCGCGGTCTCCTGGTGCAAAACACCGGGAGACTCACGCGAGAGCCATAGAGTTCGAGGGTGATGCTTCATACGTGGAGTGAAGGTGGGGTCGTCACTCCCCATCGGCGCGCATCGCACGCCGCTCTGCCTCTTGGTGCTTTCTCACGAATCGGGAAGGTGGGGTCGTTACTCCCCAGCAGCGCGCACCGGCGCTGCCCTGCCTGGGCCGCGGTCTCCTGAGGCAAGTTCTCAGGAGACTCACGCGAGAGCCATTGAATTCGAGGGTGATGCTTCATACTTGGAGTGAAGGTGGGGTCGTCACTCCCCATCGGCGCGCACCACACGCCGCTCTGCCTCTTGGTGCTTTCTCTCGGATCGGGAAGGTGGGGTCGTTACTCCCCAACAGCGCGCACCGACGCTGCCCTGCCGGGGTGCACCTGAGTTCCGCAGTGAGCACTGCGGACGGTACACGTGGGTGGGAACTCGTTGAGCTGGTAAGACGGAACGAGTTTCCGAGTAATTAGAAATAAGTCGTCGTTGGACGATGAGCGGAGTCTCGACTTCGAGATAGGGTATCCACTGGTCGACCGTCCGAGCGTTCGATACGCTCGGTTGGTCGACTGGGACCCATGCGATGACCGATCCGTGGGTCGGCCACCTGATTGTTTAGACTAGGGCATTTTTGCCCTTTTCGAGACTCGACGGGAGACTGTTTGGTCTCCCAGCCTTAGCCAAATACGAGCCAGGCCGTAGTCGCGCAAATACCTTGAGGAGTGATCGGCCGGAAGTCGACAAACTGCCTGTTAACTGACATCTAGACGTGCTCGCACTTTACGTTTTTGTGGGGCCTCGTCTAGCTGACAAGACGAATCCCCTACGCAATTTTCGAGTTTTTCGTGCACGAGGTCTCACTAGACACTCGAGACACAGATGCCAGGGGCTAGTTGCCTGCTTATGTCGACAGGATGAGTTTATCAGGTCACTGAGTGCCCACTTCTACTGAATTTTTCACCATCACTCACCGTTCCTGTTTCGACGGCTGACTAGACCGACCACTCTTCAGCTTCGGAGGGTGGGGTCGCCACTCCCCAACGGTGTGCACGATCACCGTTCCGTGCCCAATGATAGGGACAGAATATTCTAAGCCCGGCCCCGGGAGGGGGCTCGGACATGCTTCATCGCCATTATGGCATACGCGTAAGAAATACCCATAACCCCACTCCCCCGGCGAGCCACTACCGAGGGAGCGGGCAGGGAGAAACCAGCACCGCCATGCACCACTCATTTATTTTTCGTCATTTAAGCTCTTTGGCTTATCCGTACATTTTGTACATTGTGTTATTAGTTCAACACCTTTTGCGTAGGGTTAAGACCCGCTTGACTCATCGTCGGCTGTAAGGAGTTTTGATCTATAAATGCATTTGTGTGTTTGGATAAACTTTATGGATTACCCAATCTGTCCCATTTGCGTTCAATATGTTCGAATTCGCAGTGGCAGCCCTTTGCTTCACCCACACAGATCGAGCTGTGGGACTACTGACGGCGGGAACCACGAGGAGGTGGCTGCTTGCTAACTATGGCCCGTAGGAGGTCACAGATGTCCTATCTGCTATCCTAGAGGTTTGCACATGGCGCCATCGCAACAGTGGGGATAAATCCCCGACGCCATCTTAAACCCCGTGGAGCCATAGCTTCTCCCGCCTGATAGGGACAGGTATATTCTAAGCCCGGCCCCGGGAGGGGGCTCGGACATGCTTCATCGCCATATATGGCATACGCGTAAGAGATACGCCCATTACCCCACTCCCCCGGCGAGCCAATACCGAGGGAGCGGGCGCGGAGAAACCAGCACCGCCATGCACCACTCATATTTTTCGTCATTTAAGTCCTTTGACTTATCCGTACATTTTGTACATTGTGTTATTCATTCAACACCTCTTGCGTAGGGAGAAGACCCAGTCCTGACTCATCGTCGGCTGTAAGGATATTTGATCTACTAACGCACCAATAGGTCAGGATTAACTTTGTTTTTAATTCCCAACCCGACAAATTACGTTCGATTATTTTTGTTCGAATTCGCAGTGGCAGCCCTTTGCTTCACCCACACAGATCTAGCTGTGGGACTACTGACGGCGGGAACCACGAGGAGGTGGCTGCTTGCTAACTATGGCCCGTAGGAGGTCACAGGTATTTTTATCCTTCCCACCTGCTATCCTAGAGATTTGCACATGACGTATGCAACGAGGGGGGGAGCTCCCCTACGCCATCTTAAATCCCAATGGGGCCATAGCTTCTCCCGCCTGATAGGGACAGGTTTGGGAATCTCGTTAATCCATTCATGCGCGTCACTAATTAGATGACGAGGCATTTGGCTATTTTTTTTTTTTTTTTTTTTTTTTTAATTCATTGGCCGTGTGGATCTATTTACAAGGAAGGGGGTGGTCGGGGCACGGCTACCCCTGGGGTTGATCGTCGCCACAAGATCAACCCACCCCATGTCGCTCCCAGGTCGCAGGTGGACCGCGAGATGTTATGCGGTTCCACCTGGACCAATTCGTATGGCTCCCCTGAAGCACGCGTGTTGTGATACCGCGCAAAAGTCCCGACGTCAGTCCCATGCCCAGCAGCCAGTCAGCGGAGCGGGACGACCAGATGCCGCGCCAGGACAGCGTACAGGACGAGAAGGAGATGTTTTCTCGCCTGACGCTGTACCTGGACGCAAGGCCCTCCACGAGGGAAGAGTTATGGGCATAGTATGCCCTCTTCCGCTCGTGGGAGTCGTCCAAAGATGGAACTCCGCTGACTACCTGTGCGTCGATGACACAGACTCTCTCACGCTGGACGCAAACCAAATCCGGCTTGCGTCTACCCTCGGCCGTGTGGAACATGGGTTCCGCGTAAATCGTCCAGCCGATGTTACGGAGTCCTGAGGCCAACGTTCGACACACAGCGTTGTGCCTCAGGACTCGGCCACCATGGGTGCGGAAGCAGCCCTGGATGACGTGCGCGGCTGTCTCGGTGGACTGACAGCCGGCACGACATCTGGTGGCCTGTCCATGCCGCCTCTCCCCCCGCGACGTTCGAATGAGCGTCGGGAGGGAGTTAATGCGGACATGGACGTACTGGACGAAGTCACGGCCGGGGATAGAGAGAGAGCCTGCGTCAACCCATCGCGAAGATAGTGGCGATCTCGAGCATTCCCTTAATTCGTACCCATCGGCACTAGAATGTAGCCGATGGGACCACCACTTATCGCGCAGGTACCTCGAGGCCAGGATCGTTCCATCCCGGGTAAGTGCCCGAGTGGCCCACTGGATCCTCGAGGTAACCCACGCGGAGTCCGCAATCGCCCGAATAACCGGCGATTGCGAACGTCCCAGGTTGAGCAGGCGTTCGCGCATCAGACCTGGGACAGTGGTGGCCAAAGAGGGAATGCCGAGACCGCCACCCGCGATGGGTGCGTGGAGAAAACCGGTCGGCGTGTCCTTAGGCAGCCTCAACCACCTTCTCACCGCGGCACGCGTTAAGAGATCCAGAGCTCTTAGCTTTCCGAGTGTGGCACGACCTAGCACCAACGTGTGGTAGAGTCGGGGAATCAAGAAGCAGCGCACGATCTTCAGGCGCTGCTGCGGCTTGAGTGGTGCTCGGGTTATCCTTTCTAGATAGGTAGCTAAGTCTACCTTGACCTTTCTAGGTCCCGACACGGAAAAGTCAACTCCGAGGTACCTCCATTCCGCTAAGGTGGAGATCTGCGGAATGGAGGTACCGTCTCCAAGATGGAAGGTAGGAGACGTTATGACTTTCATCTTCTTGACTTTTCCGGCCGGGACCAAGGATAACACCGAGCACTTACTGGCGTTCAGCGCCAAGCCGCATTCCCCGGCTCGTTCCTCCACCACACGCAGTGCGGTCTGCATGCCCCACTCGGATGAGGCGAAGAGGAGGATGTCGTCAGCGTACGCAAGAGCGTCAAGACGACATCCCCCAAGATGGAAACCGACGCCAGGAGGGACCGCCCTCATGATACTGTCTGCTACCAGGCAGAACAGTATAGGCGAGAGCGGATCCCCTTGCCTGACGCCGCGCCCCAACCTAAAGAGCTCGGATCTCTCTCCGCGAACTTCAAACATCGTGCTGCTGTTGGAATACAGGCGGGTGATGTACGTTGTAAAGTCGTGAGGCACCCCAAGTGACTCCAGAATCCTGGCGATTGCCTGGTGGCTGACGGAGTCGAAGGCTTTCGCGACGTCCAGGGAGGCGATATGCACTTCGCGGAGACGGGTGCGGGATTCGCTCAACACTGCAGCAAGAGCGGCGGTGTTTTCACCGCACCCGTCATCCATGCACCGCTGCCTCAGGTCGACTAACCCGGACGCGCGAAGCCTTGACGCCAGAATCTTATGAAGGTGCCTCACGACCACCGACGTGATCGAGATAGGACGGTAATCGGCCGGAGAATCGGAACCCGATTTCTTGGGCACGAACACCGTCCTACTCGTCAACAACGCCGGTGAAAACCCGCCAACAGCAAGCACGATGCTGAAGAAGAGGGCCCTTAAAGATGGTGGAAGGGCCCTCCATTGCCGCACAGTGATACCGTCCGGACCGGGGGCGGAGCGAAGTGGCAAGATGGTAGCTGCCACCTCCTCGCAAGATACTGGATGCCACAGGTGAGCCAACTCCGGCCTCGGCTGAGATGGTATGCCGGGCGGAGCAGGCTTAGACGCCTGACTGACATACGGTCCCCAGTGTCTAGCCATAAGTTGAACACTGGGGACGCTGTCAGACGTGTCACCTGTGCCATCCAGTACCTCGCGAGCAGCCCACGACATGTTGGAGCGGAACAGCCGCTGTATGCGGGCATACTCCCTTCGTCGTTGGGCTCTCCTCCCGGTACGAACGGTACCCTGAATTCTATGGTGAGAAAGGTGGCTGGATCCGACAAGAGGAAGAAAGACAGAGGACAGCTACAAGGACAAACGGTCACACACGTTGACCCCATCCAAACACTCCTGGGCCAGCTGGGAAAGGGTGGTGGATTCCCAGCCCCGGATATTCTGGACCACCGGGATAAGGCCCCGGATGGCACCAGAAATATCCTCACCAAGATGGCCCAGGAAGGATAGGGAGGAGGTTGGAGAGGCAACGTGTGCGCCCGGCTGCCCTCTATCACCGGGAGTCAGAGGCGAAGATCTTCCGATACTGGAAGAAGAGGGTGAGAAGAACTCGGCGGAAGAATCGCCGCTCGTGCTGGAGGAGGCAATGACGTCGGCCATAGCTGCCGAAACCAGGGCCCGGTAACGTTGGCCGCGACGTACGCCCTTAATGGCCTCCAAAGTGCGGCCAGGCACCACAGAGACCAGGTGTTGGTTTAGGAAACGTACGCCGCGCTGGACCGCCATTGCCTCCTCTCTCGCCATTAGGCGAAGTTCTTCATCACCCCATCTTCGCTTAACTCCCGGGAGGTCTATCTCCTCGTTGACGACTGCCGGATGTGCTGCTCTACGATGCACGCCGAGACCGATCTTACTCCTGAACGCTCGATCGCAATCTGGACAAGGGAATGACGTCGGAACTGCTTCAGGGGACATAATAGGGGGAGCGACATGAGGGGGTGTCCCTTGTGGGGACGAATGAGCCGCAGGACCGGCGGGCCGAGGCCCCCGCCGGAGATTATATACTCTTCTTTCATTCGGGCCTGCGGTAAACAGGTCCGACGGGGTGGCAGCCCGACGGACCCGAGTGAGGGGCAAGCCCCCCACTAAGCCAGAGCCCCGTTAGCCACCGGAAGAATCCGGTGCCCAGGTTCCACCACGAGGAGGAGGGGTTGGCACATGTTGCCGCCGCAAGCGACGACAACTTTGGAACCCCCAAGAGAGTCATAGTTACTCCCGCCGTTTACCCGCGCTTTTTTGAATTTCTTCACGTTGACATTCAGAGCACTGGGCAGAAATCACATTGCGTCAACACCCTTGGGGGCCATCGCAATGCTTTGTTTTAATTAGACAGTCGGATTCCCCTAGTCCGTGCCAGTTCTGAGCCGAGCGTTGAATGGCGGCCGAAGAGGACGACAAGATACGGCGAACCGCCTCTGAAGCCTCGCAGCAAGGAAGATCCGTGGGAGGCCAAGGCACGGGACCGAGCTCGGATTCCGGGTTACGCATGCACGAAGCAGCGGCCCGTTCAGCTCGCCCAGGCCCGGCACGTCAGCCAAACCCACTTCCCGACCAAGCCCGACACGCCCCGCTCCTCAGAGCCAATCCTTATTCCGAAGTTACGGATCCAATTTGCCGACTTCCCTTACCTACATTAATCTATCGACTAGAGGCTCTTCACCTTGGAGACCTGCTGCGGATATGGGTACGAACCGGCGCGACACCTCCACGTGGCCCTCTCCTGGATTTTCAAGGTCCGAGGGGAAGATGCGGACACCGCCGCAACTGCGGTGCTCTTCGCGTTCCAAACCCTATCTCCCTGCTAGAGGTTTCCAGGGAACTCGAACGCT
>CAXAJV010000294.1:50000-52500 GCA_963969225.1 Xylocopa violacea | reverse complement strand
GACCCTCGCTGGACAACCAAGTTGCCGGCGATTTTTAACATCCGTCCTCTCTTATCGTAGCTATGAACGATTATAAATAATTCCAGCGGTTCCACCTTCCGCGCGTAACACGCAGAGATCGAAACGGAGCGGCTCCTTTTCCCCGATTTATCACCCTGATCCGTCGGAACGACGGATAGGCCGAGTTGGAGCGCGCCCACGCGAATCTCTCTGCTGCGTGGAACGGGAAATAAAAAAAAAAAGGAACGCACGCGTGGAATTACATAACCAAGCTGCGCTTTCCGGGGACTGGATGACCGGCTTTTTGATCGCGCGGTCCCGTCTCGACAACGAAGACATGGGGTGACCAACAACTTGTGGCACCGAGCAGCACCTCGTCGAAGTATAACTTCGAGCCTCGCCAATGGGGTGGGCACAATCTCTTCCCGTATCTACTCTCTAAACGACTCTCCTCGTTGCGCGTGGCGTTACCGATTCGAGTTCTGTGCTTCGGAATCTGCGGACGCGCGTCACAGGCCAGAAACGTTACAATCGACCATATATATATATACCAAATGTTCCGATCGACACCGGGCTGACAGACAGAGGCAGCACACCGAGGACGCACGGTAAATTCGAGTCTCGACGAACGTGGCTGGGGTCAGATTCGAACATCCCAAGATCATCAGCGTTCGAAGAGGAAATGCGTCCCCGTGCGCGCGTTTGTCTGTGGTCCCCGACAATCGACGGCATATGGAAATAAAATTCGAGATCGACTTCGGCAACGACGGCCTATATACATTGTATGTATTCGAGTGACGGTCCGCTCAATTTCTTCCTTACACAAAACATGGTATACGCGCACAACGCGCGGAGAGAGCAAGAGAGAGAACGGGTTATTCTGATGATTGAACGCAACAACACCCTGGGGCTGTGCGAACTTCGAACGATCGGATGCGCATCATCGTCCCTCACGTTACGACGATGTCGCTCGCTCTCTCTTTCTTGTATATTCTCTTCTCTCTCTCGACCGAGTTCCCAACAATTCGATTCTCTCAGTCTTGCGGCAAAAGAAAAATTCATTTTAAACGACGTCGAGCGCGCGGCATATCAATCGTGCGTTAAAGAGACGCGCGAAGAGTGGTCATGGTGTGTGGCGGGTGTGCGAATTTGGAATACGGAACAAAATCGGCAGTCGAAACACGAAGCGGTTCCCCGTGGGCGGTCGTCCGGTTAAACGAACGACTCACGACGCCACGAAGAACTCGCGCGAGTCCGTGATCGACACCGTCGATTTCCGTGAACCCGTTTAACGCACGCCGCACGCGCGCACACGTTACACCAGTCGCATATAGTCTCGGGGCACGGCCACAGACGACTAGGACGAACGTCCAACGATCGCTCGTACGTCGCGTATCGCTCCTCTTTTTCCCTTTCGGTGCGCCCGAACTCAGAAACGTTCGTAAATGGAATTCGAATGAACGACGGCGGGCAGATTCGAGCACCGGAGAGAAAAGATTCGACGAAACGCAACGCAAGCAGTATTCTGGTTACGTGAACGACCCTCAGCTAGGCGTGGTCCAGGAATTGTATCCGTGGACCGCAATGTGCGTTCGAAATGTCGATGTTCATGTGTCCTGCAGTTCACACGTTGACGCGCAATTAGCTGCGTTCTTCATCGACCCACGAGCCAAGTGATCCACCGTTCAGGGTAATCGTATATGTATATTTTTTATTAATTGTTAAGTCTCTTCGTACTAAGTTTCGAACAAGTCGAGACCCAAACGTCTCCGGCGAAGGAGACGCGGGCGTCGCCCGAATTCTCGGCGACACGATACCGTCCTACGGATGAAACGGACACGCCTGTTTCAGGGTGTTTAGGATACATCCTTTCGGATTCACGCCAGTGTGCCACGCGTCCAGGTAGATAAAATTTTTCGAAAATTCGTTAGGACTCTTCTTCGCGCGTATCGCGCAGACCCTCGAGGCGGTCCCCCCTTCCTCCCGACAACACGAAGCGAGCTTGTAAAATTCGATCTCGCAACGGCGGGTTTATTAAGGGACTCTCGACAACGAGGAAGAATACGCAAACGCGATTATATCGTCGTCCCCTCTGAACGAATGGCACGTGGAAGTGAATACAAAAAAAAAAAAAAAGAAAGATATCCAACACCCAGCGGCGTATTGCTTTCGAGAAGTTGACGACGTTCGTACAGGTAAGTCGTAAAATATCGATGGGACTCGCCGTGAAACCTCGAAGCGGTCTATAATTTTACCCACCCGACAACACGAAGCGAGCATAAAAAATTATTCGATCTCGCAACGGCGGGTGTGTTTCCAGACTCGCGACAACGAGGCTTCGCTCGGCGAAGCGGTCCCCTCTGAACGAACGACACGATCAAAACCCGAACACAGGTGCGTGGTACAAGTTCCTCAAATTCCACGATCCACTGCACGATCTGTGCTTCAGAGCTCAGGTGATAAAAAAAAAAAAAAATTCGTTGGGACTCGGCCGCCAAAG
>CAXAJV010000294.1:42500-45000 GCA_963969225.1 Xylocopa violacea | reverse complement strand
AATTACCACAGTTATCCAAGTAATTTCGTGTACAATCTAAGAAACCATAACTGATTTAATGAGCCATTCGCGGTTTCACCTTAGTTCGGTATGTACTGAGACATGCATGGCTTAATCTTTGAGACAAGCATATGACTACTGGCAGGATCAACCAGGGAACCGTACCATGAGTCGTCTCTCTCTCTCTCTCTCTCTCTCTCCTCCTCCTCTTTTTCACCATCATCATATCATCATCAACTCTTATAAGAGTAGTTTGCTCAACGTGTTTTTAGTCGTCGTCGGTTCTCTTAGAGACACCGATCGACGATACGAAATAATAATATATATATGTATATCGTTCGAATATCGCAATATTCGTCATAGTTTTGTTCAGTGGATGCGGCTGACGGGTCTTTCGGACCTCGCTCGAGCACATTATTTATTTTTTGTATTTCGTAAAATGCATCCTCGGTTAGCACATATGTTCAATAATACCGAGGTATTGCATTTTTTCCTCCTCTCCTTTTCCTTTCTTTTCTTTTCTTTCGAGAATGAGACACTCCCAAAAATCGTACGTTCCCAAAATCGACTTCACAAGTCGCCTTCCAACTGAACCGTGTCGAGTAAGCGCGTATACACTTCGCGCTGAAAATATACATCGTCTTTACCACGGACATATCCCCTTGCGAGGACTTGTCGGGTATCGACGAGCAAGCGCGTATACAATTTTCACGCTGGTTATATATTTTTGGGCACATTTTTGTCATTTATTGAATACATATTGTCACCTTTAATCGTCTATAGCACGGACATCTCTTGCGAGAACATGCTGGGCATCGACGATGCAAGCGCGTATACGATTTGTCACCGCTTGTTATCGGTGTACGGCACCTTTTATCGTCTATAGCACGGACATCTCTTTCACGCTGGGCATTAAGATAGCGCGTACAGAGAACATGCTGGGCATCGACGATGCAAGCGCGTATGCAATTTTCACGCTGGGCAAATATCGCCGAAAGCACGGACATCTCTTTCACGCTGGGCATTAAGATAGCGCGTACAGAGAACATGCTGGTCATCAAGGCGAGGAAGCGCGTACAATTGCGTCACGCTGATTTATCGTACACCTTTTTTCTCCATCGTCTATAGCACGAACATCTCTTGCGAGAACATGCTGGGCAACGACGATGGCAAGCGGTTATAATCGTGTCACGCTGTATTGTTTAATATGTATATAAAGAATACCTTTTATCGTCTAATGCGCGAACGCGTAGTACCTCTTGGCACTCCATTTGACTATAACAGAGATACTACACACGCTCTCACACGCTGGGCATTATGATAGCGCGTACAGAGAAGCGTGCTGTTCGGCATAGACGAGCAAGCGCGTACAATTGTGTCACGCTGAAGTATATTTTTGTATCTCGCCCTCCTCAGGCGAGCTGGCGCGTACCAAGTGCGCGCTGGGCATTCGACACGGGACACCTTTTGGAAGTTCGTCGAGAGACTCCTCTGTTTCGTAACAGATCGTGTCGAAATGACATATACCATTTATTCTTTTGTCCCCTTCAGTGGATGCTTATTTTTTATTTTTTGTTTCGTTCCTCAACTCAGTGGATGCTCATTTTTATTTTTTTTTGTTGAGGAACTTGTTTGGTATATCATCGGTGTATATCTATCTTCATATACACCTTTCATGCGTATAGCATATTATGGACATTTCGTACACACATCTGGTACGTCCAAAAATTCAATATGTATCTCTAGAGTCCGTTCCGAGAGCTCGGAGCGTAAAGATTTAGAATCGATGCAAGGAAGGTACAATTTAACCGAGTAAAACTCGGATAAATGGTCACCAACGTCACCGTTGGACGCTCGCCACATATGGGCCATTCGGTCAAAGACACCGACCCGTGGCAATGCAGTGTGGAGAAAATTCGACAACCGACACGGGACAGAGCAGTCGAGAACGTATTCTCGAGGAGCGGTGGACTGCTTCTCAACCGAAGTCATAGAATAGCCACGCGCCCGACGCTACTCCGCCCGGCCGGCTCGAACCGACCTGTCTCCTTATAGATACGGAACGGCCGGCCGGGCGGTCGGCGCCGGCCGGGCTAACGCACGGGCGCTTACGGTGGTAAACTCCAGCGGCGACCGACCGTCCGGAAAGGCTGCTGTAACTTAGTCGCGCGGAGGCGCAAGTATAAAGTGCTATTAACGTTGAACTTTTATGAACGGAAATTGTTTAAACATAATGAATATATACGGAAAAACATATTTCTAGAATATAACGAATTTTAATCGATTTTAACATTGAAAAAACGCAGTTATAAAATACGAAGTCAACGAAAAACACGAAAAATCGAAAATCTGACACGTACAAATGAATTCTACAATCAAATTAATCGATATTACGAAAAAAAAACCAAGCGTTTATATAAAAAAATTACCGATAAATTGACAAAAACCGCCAGTCGTGTCGGTTTCGGGAGACTAAAAATTATAAATTCGACTAAACAAT
>CAXAJV010000294.1:22500-37500 GCA_963969225.1 Xylocopa violacea | reverse complement strand
GCTCGCTCTGATCCTGTAGGGAGAAACACACATAATTAGTACATAAGTTACAAAAGTTACAATTCGCGGAGGAGGAGGAGGGCTCGACGGAGACAGTTAGCTGCGAAGATGTGCAGCGCTGCTCCGCCTTGCCCCGGCGCTCCGACAACGCCGGGGTGAGCCGTCCCCAAGAACGAGGGAGGGAAGATATTTTATCGGATGGAGCAAGCCTACTCCAGGAAACCTTTCAGCCAGAGCGATTCTCTGCTGAAATCGGCGAGCGTGGAGAAGGCCTCTGGTGACGACACCAGATGCGGTGCCGCCTCCGGCCAACTCCACTCACCCGCAGGAACGAAGGTCCGCAGAGCTTCCCTCTGCGGTTCGAAGATAGGACACTCCAGGAGGAAGTGGCCTACCGTGTCCACCGCACTACCGCAGACGCACGTCGCATCATCGGCAACGGCGTACGTCAAGAGACGAGCCATGAAGTTGCCGTGACCCGACAGCACCTGCGTGGTGTAGTGATTCGGCTTCAGCCAGCCGGCAGCCAACCTCTCCCGGATGTCCTTGAAGAATACGAATGTTGTGCGGCCCTTGGGGGAAGATGTCCACAAGGCTTGCCACATATTCGTCGCCTCTTCCTTCACGCGTTGTTTGCCGTCATCCGCATCGCTTGGGATGACGGCGTTCCCTAACCTGGCGTCTTTTCCTCTACGAAGATTGTAGAGGGCCCTATTTTGCTGGACGACGATATCGATGGGAGCCGCGCCGGCCACCACGCACGCACTTTCCCACGATATCCGGCGATACGCGCCGGTAACCGCGATCAAAGCGCGGCGCTGCGCGGCCCTGAGCACCCTCCACTCCCTCTCCGAGCACAGGTCGGCCCATCCCGCTGAGGCGTATGCCACTTTCGGGACGAATGCTCCCCTGTATATCCCGGCTAGGGAGTCGAAGCGAAGCCCCCAACTACTCCTCGCCAGCCTACTTAATCTCGCGAACAGCGACCCGACCTTGTCGCTTATTTTCTGGCAATGCGTTCGGACGCGCATTCCTTTATCGAACGTGACGCCTAGGTACTTAACCGCGGGTCTAAATTTTATCTTCGCGTCTCCTATACGGATGGTCGGTGGTCTACCGGCAAGGTCGGCTTTCGAAGGCCGAACGGCCTTGCGTTTTCTATCGGGACGGGCGCCTCCTCTTCGACCTAAAATTTGCCGCTCGATCCAGCCACTCTTGAGGACAATTGCCTCCGTCTTTGTGGCCGAGATTTCGAGTTTGGCCGAGCTACACCACCTAAGTATTTGGTTCGCGACCTGTTGACCTTGGGTCTCGAGGTCACGCCTACTATTTCCGCTTATTAGGACGAGAAGATCGTCCGCATAAGCGATAAACCTATTCTCGACTGTGGTCTGAAGTGACCGCAGGAGATCGTCGAACATGAGGTTCCAGCAGGCGGGACCGAGTACGGAGCCTTGCGGACACCCCCTCGTCGCCCGCTTCGAAACCTGTTCGGAAGCTATCGAGATCTTAACCCGTCGGCCGTCGAAGTAATTAGAAATTACTCCGAAAACATTCCGAGGGCAGTCTCGCTCTCTAAGGGACTTCAAAACTAGGGGCCACCAGACGTTGTCGAAGGCCCCGGAGATGTCGAAGAGCATTGCCGCCACGTATCGATCCTGCGAGGCATCGACCAGGCGGCGCAACTCCACGATAGCGTCCTCCGTCGACTTTCCGGGCGTGAACCCGAATTGCCGGTCGGACACTTTTCCAGGCGCCAACGACGTCTGATAGAGGCGCTTCTTGAGAAGCTTTTCGAAAAGTTTACCTATCACTGAGAGGAGGCAGATCGGACGGTAGGATTTTGGATCCTTCTCGTCCTTCCCTTCCTTAAGAAGTACTCGTAGAGAGCCCTCCTTCCAGACGAAGGGAAAGACGCCCCATTGAAGGCATCCATTAAAAAGCCGCGTAATTTGGCCGGGAATGACTCTAACCGCGGTTTTCAGCGCGCGGACCTCGACGTGGTCCGGCCCTGGCGCTTTATTATTTTTGAATGTTCGAACGGTACTCACGACCTCTGCCTCCGTGATGGGGGCAGCGTCGGGAGTACCGGGCGCGATGCGTGCGCCTTCCCTAATGACACGTTGGTCCGGCGTGTCTTCTTCTTCCCGGTCGTCGGGGACGTGTGCCTCCAAGAGCAAGCTGGCTGTTTCGCGGCAATTCGATGTGACTACACTACCACGCCGGAGAGTGCTGAGAACTCTCTCAACTCGGAGTTTCTTCGCCTGGTACTTGTATACGGTGCTCCAGGGCCCCGAGTTTCCGTTCGACGTAACAAATCGTCGCCAGCTTTCGAGCTTCGTCAGCTTCACCGTCCTACTGTATTCCCGCAAAGAAGAACGGTACTCTAGCAGTTTTGCCCGGCGGGCGGCTTCGTCTCTTTCCCTCTGGAAGGCACGACGTAGACGATACACGTGCTTTTTCTTTTTGGTTAACTCGCGAGTCCACCACGGGTTGGACTTTCTAAATACGCGTTTACGTGGCATCGACGCGGCGCAGGCGTCAGTAATGACGCCTGTGAGCGTTTCCGCCATCTTCTCGACGTCTTCCATAGAGTCGAGCCGGAGGGCCTCAAGTCTCGATCTAGATAGATCGGCTAGGCGACCGCAGTAGCGCTCCCAATCGGCCCGACGAGTGTCGAACCGAGTGCTCGCACCACCCCGATCCGCCGCTTTGGCTCTCGGTACCCTCAGCCCGATATCTATGGCGTTGTGATCGCTATTGGCCCAGCCGCACCTTACCTTCCAGCCCCTGACGAAAGGGAGCATGGATGGCGACGCCAGGGTTACATCGATGAAAGACTCACCCCTCGTCGACCAATAGGTGGGCGGCTGCCGAGCGTCATTCACAACTTCCATGCCAAACGATCGGATGAGCGCTTCGAACATCGCACCTCTTTCGTCTGTTCTCTGTGGCCCCCAGAGTGACGACCGAGCGTTGGCATCTACCGACACTATGAGTCTCTTCCCCCTCAGAGACTGAAACACCATCTCGAGGTGTCTGAGGTGCTCCTCGATTTCGTCGCTATACTGGAAATAGCATGATGCGACGTATATCGAGAAGCCGGGCGCTAGCACTTCTGCACACACACAGTGTTCCGTGCTTAGCTGCGAGACAAAAACCATCTCGAAGCGAGGGTTGCACACGGCAACCGCAGCCCACGGGAATTGTGAACTGGCGGCCGCCACCCTCGCCCCGATCCCTAGTCCACTGACGGTGTGGCTCGTGCCCGAAGAACTGACGTATGGTTCCTGCAACAGCAGGACGTCTAAGTGCTTCGAGGCTACAAGCTGACGCACCTCGCCTGCAACTGTAGCTGAATGTTGCATGTTCAGCTGCAGTATCCTAATACCCGTGGTCTCGATTACGGACGGTGACGTCGTCGTCGACGTCGGTACGGTCGCGGACGCGGACGCGGACGCGGTGGGGTTGTGGGGGGACGCGGTCGCGGAGGGAGGGTTCGCGGAGCTATCGCTTGATTTTATTTTTGTTCCTATCACAGACTCAGCCGGAGATACCGGATCCGACCTGAGTCTCGCGTCGCATTTCGTGATTCGTATCTGGACAGCGCGAAGGCTGATACCTAGAGGCCGCGCCAGAGTCGTATGAGCAGAAGCACACCCGGTCGCGGCTTGGCGATGATGCCGAGGAGCGGCCTTCATCGAGCGCGTTACCGGGCGGCTTCGTTGCTCGACAATGGGGCCAACACCTGGGGGCGAGGTCTCGGGCCGAAGGATGTTCGCCCGCCTTGACCTATTCATCGCCACGATGACTCCTCCCGATCCTGCCCTCACCCGGAGATCCGAATGGAGGGCTATTTTACCTCCGGAGTATTTAGGATCGAACGAAGCCATCATGAAATTTGCGAAATTAGGGGGGGTGATGCTTCATACATGGAGTGAAGGTGGGGTCGTCACTCCCCATCGGCGCGCATCACACGCCGCTCTGCCTCTTGGTGCTTTCTCACGTATCGGGACGGTGGGGTCGTTACTCCCCGACAGCGCGCACCGGCGCTGCCCTGCCGGGGCCGCGGTCTCCTGGTGCAAAATACCGGGAGACTCACGCGAGAGCCATAAAATTCGAGGGTGATGCTTCATACGTGGAGTGGAGGTGGGGTCGTCACTCCCCATCGGCGCGCATCACACGCCGCTCTGCCTCTTGGTGCTTTCTCATGAATCGGGAAGGTGGGGTCGTTACTCCCCAACAGCGCGCACCGGCGCTGCCCTGCCTGGGCCGCGGTCTCCTGGTGCAAAACACCGGGAGACTCACGCGAGAGCCATAGAGTTCGAGGGTGATGCTTCATACGTGGAGTGAAGGTGGGGTCGTCACTCCCCATCGGCGCGCATCGCACGCCGCTCTGCCTCTTGGTGCTTTCTCACGAATCGGGAAGGTGGGGTCGTTACTCCCCAGCAGCGCGCACCGGCGCTGCCCTGCCTGGGCCGCGGTCTCCTGAGGCAAGTTCTCAGGAGACTCACGCGAGAGCCATTGAATTCGAGGGTGATGCTTCATACGTGGAGTGAAGGTGGGGTCGTCACTCCCCATCGGCGCGCATCACACGCCGCTCTGCCTCTTGGTGCTTTCTCTCGGATCGGGAAGGTGGGGTCGTTACTCCCCAACAGCGCGCACCGACGCTGCCCTGCCGGGGTGCACCTGAGTTCCGCAGTGAGCACTGCGGGCGGTACACGTGGGTGGGAACTCGTTGAGCTGGTAAGACGGAACGAGTTTCCGAGTAATTAGAAATAAGTTGTCGTTGGACAATGAGCGGAGTCTCGACTTCGAGATAGGGTATCCACTGGTCGACCGTCCGAGCGTTCGATACGCTCGGTTGGTCGACTGGGACCCATGCGATGACCGATCCGTGGGTCGGCCACCTGATTGTTTAGACTAGGGCATTTTTGCCCTTTTCGAGACTCGACGGGAGACTGTTTGGTCTCCCGGCCTTAGCCAAATACGAGCCAGGCCGTAGTCGCGCAAATACCTTGAGGAGTGATCGGCCGGAAGTCGACAAACTGCCTGTTAACTGACATCTAGACGTGCTCGCACTTTACGTTTTTGTGGGGCCTCGTCTAGCTGACAAGACGAATCCCCTACGCAATTTTCGAGTTTTTCGTGCACGAGGTCTCACTAGACACTCGAGACACAGATGCCAGGGGCTAGTTGCCTGCTTATGTCGACAGGATGAGTTTATCAGGTCACTGAGTGCCCACTTCTACTGAATTTTTCACCATCACTCACCGTTCCTGTTTCGACGGCTGACTAGACCGACCACTCTTCAGCTTCGGAGGGTGGGGTCGCCACTCCCCAACGGTGTGCACGATCACCGTTCCGTGCCCGGGATAGGGACAGAATACTCTGAACCCGGCCCCGGGAAGGGGCACGAGTCTGCTACCTCGCCTTAAGGGCATACGCAACATTTTCCCATCGACTTCCCAACGCGAACCAGTCCTCTGGAACGGGAGAGGAAAAACCCAGCAGCGCCGCGGCGATCGTTTTCCCGCGGTGTGGGCCCTTCAGTTACCCCGACGCTCGACCGAGACTAAGTCTCGTTCGGCCGCAGGGGCATCCACGGGGAACCTCGGGGAGGCGGGCCCACCGCATGCTCGCGTGCATGCTCGCTCTGATCCTGTAGGGAGAAACACACATGATTAGTACATAAGTTTAAAATTCGCGGAGGAGGAGGAGGGCTCGACGGAGACAGTTAGCTGCGAAGATGTGCAGCGCTGCTCCGCCTTGCCCCGGCGCTCCGACAACGCCGGGGTGAGCCGTCCCCAAGAGCGAGGGAGGGAAAATATCTCAGTCGGATGGAGCAAGCCTACTCCAGGAAACCTTTCAGCCAGAGCGATTCTCTGCTGAAATCGGCGAGCGTGGAGAAGGCCTCTGGTGACGACACCAGATACGGTGCCGCCTCCGGCCAACTCCACTCACCCGCAGGAACGAAGGTCCGCAGAGCTTCCCTCTGCGGTTCGAAGATAGGACACTCCAGGAGGAAGTGGCCTACCGTGTCCACCGCACTACCGCAGACGCACGTCGCATCATCGGCAACGGCGTACGTCAAGAGACGAGCCATGAAGTTGCCGTGACCCGACAGCACCTGCGTGGTGTAGTGATTCGGCTTCAGCCAGCCGGCAGCCAACCTCTCCCGGACGTCCTTGAAGAATACGAATGTTGTGCGGCCCTTGGGGGAAGATGTCCACAAGGCTTGCCACATATTCGTCGCCTCTTCCTTCACGCGTTGTTTGCCGTCATCCGCATCGCTTGGGATGACGGCGTTCCCTAACCTGGCGTCTTTTCCTCTACGAAGATTGTAGAGGGCCCTATTTTGCTGGACGACGATATCGATGGGAGCCGCGCCGGCCACCACGCACGCACTTTCCCACGATATCCGGCGATACGCGCCGGTAACCGCGATCAAAGCGCGGCGCTGCGCGGCCCTGAGCACCCTCCACTCCCTCTCCGAGCACAGGTCGGCCCATCCCGCTGAGGCGTATGCCACTTTCGGGACGAATGCTCCCCTGTATATCCCGGCTAGGGAGTCGAAGCGAAGCCCCCAACTACTCCTCGCCAGCCTACTTAATCTCGCGAACAGCGACCCGACCTTGTCGCTTATTTTCTGGCAATGCGTTCGGACGCGCATTCCTTTATCGAACGTGACGCCTAGGTACTTAACCGCGGGTCTAAATTTTATCTTCGCGTCTCCTATACGGATGGTCGGTGGTCTACCGGCAAGGTCGGCTTTCGAAGGCCGAACGGCCTTGCGTTTTCTATCGGGACGGGCGCCTCCTCTTCGACCTAAAATTTGCCGCTCGATCCAGCCACTCTTGAGGACAATTGCCTCCGTCTTTGTGGCCGAGATTTCGAGTTTGGCCGAGCTACACCACCTAAGTATTTGGTTCGCGACCTGTTGACCTTGGGTCTCGAGGTCACGCCTACTATTTCCGCTTATTAGGACGAGAAGATCGTCCGCATAAGCGATAAACCTATTCTCGACTGTGGTCTGAAGTGACCGCAGGAGATCGTCGAACATGAGGTTCCAGCAGGCGGGACCGAGTACGGAGCCTTGCGGACACCCCCTCGTCGCCTGCTTCGAAACCTGTTCGGAAGCTATCGAGATCTTAACCCGTCGGCCGTCGAAGTAATTAGAAATTACTCCGAAAACATTCCGAGGGCAGTCTCGCTCTCTAAGGGAATTCAAAACTAGGGGCCACCAGACGTTGTCGAAGGCCCCGGAGATGTCGAAGAGCATTGCCGCCACGTATCGATCCTGCGAGGCATCGACCAGGCGGCGCAACTCCACGATAGCGTCCTCCGTCGACTTTCCGGGCGTGAACCCGAATTGCCGGTCGGACACTTTTCCAGGCGCCAACGACGTCTGATAGAGGCGCTTCTTGAGAAGCTTTTCGAAAAGTTTACCTATCACTGAGAGGAGGCAGATCGGACGGTAGGATTTTGGATCCTTCTCGTCCTTCCCTTCCTTAAGAAGTACTCGTAGAGAGCCCTCCTTCCAGACGAAGGGAAAGACGCCCCATTGAAGGCATCCATTAAAAAGCCGCGTAATTTGGCCGGGAATGACTCTAACCGCGGTTTTCAGCGCGCGGACCTCGACGTGGTCCGGCCCTGGCGCTTTATTATTTTTGAAGGTTCGAACGGTACTCACGACCTCTGCCTCCGTGATGGGGGCAGCGTCGGGAGTACCGGGCGCGATGCGTGCGCCTTCCCTAATGACACGTTGATCCGGCGTGTCTTCTTCTTCCCGGTCGTCGGGAACGTGTGCCTCCAAGAGCAAGCTGGCTGTTTCGCGGCAATTCGATGTGACTACACTACCACGCCGGAGAGTGCTGAGAACTCTCTCAACTCGGAGTTTCTTCGCCTGGTACTTGTATACGGTGCTCCAGGGCCCCGAGTTTCCGTTCGACGTAACAAATCGTCGCCAGCTTTCGAGCTTCGTCCGCTTCACCGTCCTACTGTATTCCCGCAAAGAAGAACGGTACTCTAGTAGTTTTGCCCGGCGGGCGGCTTCGTCTCTTTCCCTTTGGAAGGCACGACGTAGACGATATACGCGCTTTTTCTTTTTAGTTAATTCGCGAGTCCACCACGGGTTGGACTTTCTAAATACGCGTTTACGTGGCATCGACGCGGCGCAGGCGTCAGTAATGACGCCTGTGAGCGTTTCCGCCATCTTTTCGACGTCTTCCATAGAGTCGAGCCGGAGGGCCTCAAGCCTCGATCTAGATAGATCGGCTAGGCGACCGCAGTAGCGCTCCCAATCGGCCCGACGAGTGTCGAACCGAGTGCTCGCACCACCCCGATCCGCCGCTTTGGCTCTCGGTACCCTCAGCCCGATATCTATGGCGTTGTGATCGCTATTGGCCCAACCGCACCTTACCTTCCAGCCCCTGACGAAAGGGAGCATGGATGGCGACGCCAGGGTTACATCGATGAAAGACTCACCCCTCGTCGACCAATAGGTGGGCGGCTGCCGAGCGTCATTCACAACTTCCATGCCAAACGATCGGATGAGCGCTTCGAACATCGCACCTCTTTCGTCTGTTCTCTGTGGCCCCCAGAGTGACGACCGAGCGTTGGCATCTACCGACACTATGAGTCTCTTCCCCCTCAGAGACTGAAACACCATCTCGAGGTGTCTGAGGTGCTCCTCGATTTCGTCGCTATACTGGAAATAGCATGATGCGACGTATATCGAGAGGCCGGGCGCTAGCACTTCTGCACACACACAGTGTTCCGTGCTTAGCTGCGAGACAAAAACCATCTCGAAGCGAGGGTTGCACACGGCAACCGCAGCCCACGGGAATTGTGAACTGACGGCCGCCACCCTCGCCCCGATCCCTAGTCCACTAATGGTGTGGCTCGTGCCCGAAGAACTGACGTATGGTTCCTGCAACAGCAGGACGTCTAAGTGCTTCGAGGCTACGAGCTGACGCACCTCGCCTGCAACTGTAGCTGAATGTTGCATGTTCAGCTGCAGTATCCTAATACCCGTGGTCTCGATTACGGACGGTGACGTCGTCGTCGACGTCGGTACGGTCGCGGACGCGGACGCGGGCGCGGTGGGGTTGTGGGGGGACGCGGTCGCGGAGGGAGGGTTCGCGGAGCTATCGCTTGATTTTATTTTTGTTCCTATCACAGACTCAGCCGGAGATACCGGATCCGACCTGAGTCTCGCGTCGCATTTCGTGATTCGTATCTGGACAGCGCGAAGGCTGATACCTAGAGGCCGCGCCAGAGTCGTATGAGCAGAAGCACACCCGGTCGCGGCTTGGCGATGATGCCGAGGAGCGGCCGTCATCGAGCGCGTTACCGGGCGGCTTCGTTGCTCGACAATGGGGCCAACACCTGGGGGCGAGGTCTCGGGCCGAAGGATGTTCGCCCGCCTTGACCTATTCATCGCCACGATGACTCCTCCCGATCCTGCCCTCACCCGGAGATCCGAATGGAGGGCTATTTTACCTCCGGAGTATTTAGGATCGAATGAAGCCATCATGAAATTTGCGAAATTAGGGGGGGTGATGCTTCATACATGGAGTGAAGGTGGGGTCGTCACTCCCCATCGGCGCGCATCACACGCCGCTCTGCCTCTTGGTGCTTTCTCACGTATCGGGACGGTGGGGTCGTTACTCCCCGACAGCGCGCACCGGCGCTGCCCTGCCGGGGCCGCGGTCTCCTGGTGCAAAATACCGGGAGACTCACGCGAGAGCCATAGAATTCGAGGGTGATGCTTCATACGTGGAGTGGAGGTGGGGTCGTCACTCCCCATCGGCGCGCATCACACGCCGCTCTGCCTCTTGGTGCTTTCTCACGAATCGGGAAGGTGGGGTCGTTACTCCCCAACAGCGCGCACCGGCGCTGCCCTGCCTGGGCCGCGGTCTCCTGGTGCAAAACACCGGGAGACTCACGCGAGAGCCATGAAATTCGAGGGTGATGCTTCATACGTGGAGTGAAGGTGGGGTCGTCACTCCCCATCGGCGCGCATCACACGCCGCTCTGCCTCTTGGTGCTTTCTCACGAATCGGGAAGGTGGGGTCGTTACTCCCCAGCAGCGCGCACCGGCGCTGCCCTGCCGGGGTGCACCTGAGTTCCGCAGTGAGCACTGCGGACGGTACACGGTAGGTGGGAACTCGTTGAGCTGGTATGCTGAACGAGTCTCCTGGTAATAGAGGTAAGTCGTCCTTGGACGATGTGCGGAGTCTCGACTTCGAAATAGGGTATCCACTGGTCGACCGTCCGAGCGTTCGATACGCTCGGTTGGTCGACTGGGACCCATGCGATGACCGATCCGTGGGTCGGCCACCTGATTGTTTAGACTAGGGCATTTTTGCCCTTTTCGAGACTCGACGGGAGACTGTTTGGTCTCCCAGCCTTAGCCAAATACGAGCCAGGCCGTAGTCGTGCAAATACCTTGAGGAGTGATCGGCCGGAAGTCGACAAACTGCCTGTTAACTGACATCTAGACGTGCTCGCACTTTACGTTTTTGTGGGGCCTCGTCTAGCTGACAAGACGAATCCCCTACGCAATTTTCGAGTTTTTCGTGCTCGAGGTCTCACCAGACACTCGAGGCACCGATGCCAGGGGCTATTTGCCTGCTTACGTCGACAGGATGAGTTTATCAGGTCACTGAGTGCCCACTTCTACTGAATTTTTCACCATCACTCACCGTTCCTGTTTCGACGGCTGACTAGACCGACCACTCTTCAGCTTCGGAGGGTGGGGTCGCCACTCCCCAACGGTGTGCACGATCACCGTTCCGTGCCCGAGGATAGGGACAGGTTTCGCTAGAAAGTAGATAGGGACAGAATATTCTGAACCCGGCCCCGGGAAGGGACACGAGTCTGCTACCTCGCCTTAAGGGCATACGCAGCTGGATAGGGACAGGTTTGGGAATCTCGTTAATCCATTCATGCGCGTCACTAATTAGATGACGAGGCATTTGGCTAATTACTGTACTGACCCTCAGAAGGAGAGTCAGTAGACTTCCGAGGTTTAACCCCCTCGTGGGGTATTATAACAATAAAACAACAAGAAAAATAAAACACGGGCCTACTTTCTAGTGCCACTGCCACAGGATCTGCCCGCGAACTTGGAAAAATTAGGAACGGGGACCCTTTCGGGAGGCGAACTTGGCCACACACCGAAGTGTGCGCACAGGGAGACCACGCGTAGGTGTCGCCCCGGGTTCTCCATGCATAGAACCCGCCCCGCGCCCTACTATACAAAAGTATAGTAGAACTCGCTCCGCTCGGTGTAAAGGGCCGAGACGGGCTAACATTAAAATTTCAGCTGGCAGCTGCTTCGTCTGTGTAAACCACTTTGCCTTTGCGGCTGCGTTCAAGGCATGCAGTTAGTGTTTAAAATTACCTGGCCTTGCGGCTTGGTCACATGTAAAAGTGTTTCGTCGTCTAGCCCGAAGGCAGTCAGCTGTCTATTAGTAAAATTTACCAGCATGCATGTCTATTATTTAAAGCCCTTCACCATTGGTTTCGTCAATGTAAAATAGTAAAAGATAAATAAATAAAATAATAAATAAATAAATAAATAAATAAATAAATAAATAAATAAATAAGTTATAACGACTACATTGCGTAGTCGTAGTCAATGAACTGGTTGGCCATTTCTATTGACGATCGGAGGGCGATTAATGAGGCCGTCAATATATCTTTTGACCCGAGCCCCAGGGACTTCATGTTATCCACTGTATACTTAGGCACTGCTCCTCTGCAGCCGATCACTATTGGGATAACTTTGGCCGTAAGCCCATTTAGTTTTATTTTAATATACTCCGCGGTGTCTTTATATTTTCGCAATTTCTCCTGGTACGCATTGTGGAGATTGTCTCTGTCTTCGTAACGCACCGTTACGTCTATCACAAGAACCTTATCTTGGTCTTTAATGACCAAATCGGGTTTCTTGAGTTCTCCAACAACGTTTACCTCTGGCTCCTCAAACACCGCACATCTCTTTGATACATTATTTGCGATCAACTTGCAGATATCGTTATGCCTTTTAATTCTCATTGGTTTTGTGTGATAACAGTTACCCAATATATGCCCCAGGGTCTCGACCTGGACGCCACATCTTCTACATAAATACTCTCTTTCATTATTCGCTCTTCTCATTGCTACTCTAGTACCGAACGTATTTGTTCGCAATTTGATGGCGTCCAAATATCTGGACGGCCTCAATAGCTCAGGGTTGTAAAGCCACTTATTTCCGATTTTATCTCCAAAAAATTCCTTTACACCCTGGCCCTGGGAGACGAGCTGTCTCCACTTTTCAATGTCCTTTTTGCGAAGGGCCTTCCGCGCGCCTTCAATGTCGTCCCATTCAGCTGGCCATTGTAATCCTATAGAGGCCGCATACTTTCTGACTATTTTCTCCTGCCCTATGTACGCCGAACGTACTGCTCCATCATCAGAAGTGCTCATTTTCAGAGCATTCTTCAGCTTGGCCAACTTAACTATGTTCGCCACTCTCTGGATACCCAGCCCGCCATGGCTTTTGCTAGTATAAATTACTCCATCAGTCGTTGACGGGTGGAGATGGAGTATTTCTTTAATTATTTGTTTGACACCATGGTCGATTTCGTCTAAGATACCCAGAGGCGGCGGGTTGGCCACAAGTTTGTGTATATATCTGGGCAGGAGAAAAGTTCTTATCAAATTAACTTTTTGATGAGGCTTCAGCTTCATCTGCTTAACATTTTTTGTTGCCTCTATTATTTCTTTTGCTGAGGCGCGCTGAAGGCCCTTCCAAGGATCCATCGTGGCTCCAAGATATTTGATTGTTTGCTCGGGATCAGCGTAGGGAATTGCTTGCTGTCCTATTTTCAGCTCTGGGTTCTTGAGGAACCACGTTTTATTTTGGCTGACGATTTGGAACGTGTGGCATTTTTCAACTGCCACTTCCATTCCCAGTTTACCAAGATATTTCGATAGTTTGTCGTTTTGGTTTTGGGCTTCTTCCCTGTTTTTTGCCAAAATGACCAAATCGTCAGCAAACGCTAAAATGGAGACCTTCTCGTCTCCCACTTTAACGCCCTCCGATGTCTCATCAATTGACCCTATAATAGGGTCTATAGTTAAATTGAATAGGAGCGGAGACAGTGGGTCTCCTTGCTTTACTCCTCTAAGCAGGTCCACCTCTAGGGTTTCTCCTTTTTTACATGTAATTATTGTTTTTGTTCCTTCATACATCTTTTCTATATATTTACTTGCTGCTATAGGGACCCCTTTTATTTCTAGACTGTCGCTCAGTACACTGTGGGGGACTGTGTCGAAGGCTTTAGATATGTCCACCACCGTGACAACACCGCCTTCTTTTTCTTTCATTGCCGACAGGGCACTGCTTAGGATGGCGATATTGTGTTTGCAGCCATCCTCTTTCGTAAAACCCTTCTGTCGTAAGTGTTGCTTTACATGCCATCTAAGCCTCTTGTCAATCATTGCCGAATATATCCTACTCATCAGAGACCCGATGGTGATTGGTCTCCAATTACCGATCTCTTCCACACTCTTCCCCGGCTTGGGAATGAGTGTGGTTCGATTTTGCTTCCACTGTGTTGGGTAGGTTCGGCTCATCAGCAGAAGGTTGCAAAATTTTGCTAATATAAGCAGTGCCCCATCTTGGCGGAGGTGTACCTTTTTAATGCCATCGACACCGGCAGCAGTTGTATTTTTTATTTTCTTAAATTTTTCTATTATCTCCCCCACAGCGATGGGCAACCATAGTCGTTCCATTGTTGTCGTGTTACTGTTATTTGATTTAGTAAATCTTACTTGGGGTCCCTTCTTTCCCCAGAGGTTCTTGTAAAGTGGACCTACTTCGTATTTTGCAGGAGGCTCCACTGCCTCCTTGTCATTAATTTTCTTTCCCAGTATGGCCAAATCCAGAAGCTTCCTAGGGCATTTTTTGTACCACTCCTGGCATCTGGCGTATTCGTATTTCTTGCGTTTGGCCCCTGCACTTATATTTCTGGTACTAGTATTATTATTACTGCCAATTCTTTTACTCTTTTTGGAGCCAACGCTTTCCTGAACATCCTCCTTTAATCTTTCAACAAATTCTTGTAATAGGATGTTCACTTTCATTTCATCGACGACGGAATCTCCAGCCAGCTCCATTATGCCCTTTTCGATATTCTTAAATTTATTGTCATCATTGAGCTGGCTGATTAATATGTTTTGACGAATGCAGTCCTTCCATTGTATGACCTCTCGCTCTATTTGTATTTCGTCCATTTCTTCCGTCGCCGACTCATAGACCGAACTGCCAGAGGATTCATCCCCACTGGAAGCCTCTGGTTCGGCCACACCTTCTTCCCTCCTGACGGGCAGGAGCCTCCTTTTATCGCTTATTTGCTTAACCGTCTTATTCGGTAGAAACTCTTTTATTGCAACATTCGGTTGCTTTAAATTTTTAAATCTTTCATTTAATTGTATCAGGAGGTTCACCTCCTCCTGAGACCAGGCCGAGGCTCGAGTGCCTGGTCTGTTTCTACCTTGGTTGCATGCTCTTGCCCTCTTTTCATTTCTAATTTCGGGGTGCATAAATCGCTCGTGTGTTGCCACCCCGCGCTGCGAAGCAAAGGTCCTCCCACAGGAGTCGCATTTTATCCCCGAGGTGCTCTGATGTTCTGAGCCTTTACATTTAGGGAGATGACACCGACATGCGTGGAGCTTATCAAACTCCTTACGACATGTGGCGCATCTCCACTTTATAATTGCTCGGGGATGCTGCCGGTCTGTATGTTCTTTGAATTTTGACTCCTGCAGGAACCTCCAATCTTGACCTATTGCCTCGCACATTCTGCATTTAATTTGCCCGTCAAGAGGGAGGTCCAAACATTGTCCAAACTCATAATCCATTGTCATGCCATGTCCATCACCAATGGCCCTCCGATCCATAGCGGACAAGTCCGCCACGGAGGCCCCAGGGCCGGGGGCCTCCGT
>CAXAJV010000294.1:15000-17500 GCA_963969225.1 Xylocopa violacea | reverse complement strand
CCCGAACTCAGAAACGTTCGTAAATGGAATTCGAATGAACGACGGCGGGCAGATTCGAGCACCGGAGAGAAAAGATTCGACGAAACGCAACGCAAGCAGTATTCTGGTTACGTGAACGACCCTCAGCTAGGCGTGGTCCAGGAATTGTATCCGTGGACCGCAATGTGCGTTCGAAATGTCGATGTTCATGTGTCCTGCAGTTCACACGTTGACGCGCAATTAGCTGCGTTCTTCATCGACCCACGAGCCAAGTGATCCACCGTTCAGGGTAATCGTATATGTATATTTTTTATTAATTGTTAAGTCTCTTCGTACTAAGTTTCGAACAAGTCGAGACCCAAACGTCTCCGGCGAAGGAGACGCGGGCGTCGCCCGAATTCTCGGCGACACGATACCGTCCTACGGATGAAACGGACACGCCTGTTTCAGGGTGTTTAGGATACATCCTTTCGGATTCACGCCAGTGTGCCACGCGTCCAGGTAGATAAAATTTTTCGAAAATTCGTTAGGACTCTTCTTCGCGCGTATCGCGCAGACCCTCGAGGCGGTCCCCCCTTCCTCCCGACAACACGAAGCGAGCTTGTAAAATTCGATCTCGCAACGGCGGGTTTATTAAGGGACTCTCGACAACGAGGAAGAATACGCAAACGCGATTATATCGTCGTCCCCTCTGAACGAATGGCACGTGGAAGTGAATACAAAAAAAAAAAAAAAGAAAGATATCCAACACCCAGCGGCGTATTGCTTTCGAGAAGTTGACGACGTTCGTACAGGTAAGTCGTAAAATATCGATGGGACTCGCCGTGAAACCTCGAAGCGGTCTATAATTTTACCCACCCGACAACACGAAGCGAGCATAAAAAATTATTCGATCTCGCAACGGCGGGTGTGTTTCCAGACTCGCGACAACGAGGCTTCGCTCGGCGAAGCGGTCCCCTCTGAACGAACGACACGATCAAAACCCGAACACAGGTGCGTGGTACAAGTTCCTCAAATTCCACGATCCACTGCACGATCTGTGCTTCAGAGCTCAGGTGATAAAAAAAAAAAAAAATTCGTTGGGACTCGGCCGCCAAAGCCTCGAGCGGTCTACCGTTTTTCCCCGGCAACACGAAGCGAGTATAAATTATTCGATCTCGCAACGGCCGGTTTCTCAGACTCTCGACAACGAGGCTATGGCAAAAAGCAAGTCCCCTCTGAGCTTGCAGCACAATTGTGAAACGGGAAAACGAACAAGTACCAGCGGCGTATTGCTTTCACGCAGAGACGCAAAATAATGGTACACACTCGACCTGTCGAATATGCAAAGTCGACGACATAACTTACCGTTCGGGTAAGAAAAATTCGTTAGGACTCGTCGGTTAACAACACCAACACCTCGAGCGCGGTCTGTATAATTTTATTTACCCGACAACACGAAGCGAGCATAATAAATGAGATTCGATCTCGCAACGGCGGGTTCATTATACAGACTCTAATCGCCAACGAGGCTTGGCCCGACGAATCGTCCCCTCCGAACGGAACGGTACGATCGACATTAACACAACCAGGGTACGCGGCGCGACACCACGCTCTTAACGAATTCGAAGTCGACGACGATCGTCGTTCGGGTAAAGATTCGTTGGGACTCGCCGTCGTACACAGCCTCGAGGCGGTCTGTTTCACCCGACAACGCGAAGCGAGCATAATATTGTTCGATCTCGCAACGGCACGGGTTTTCACAGACTCTCGACAACGAGGCTTGGCGGCGACGAATCGTCCCCTCCGAACGGAACGGTACGATCGACTAAAACAGGATACGCGCGACACACGCTCTTAAAGGAATTCGAAGTCGACGACGGCGCGTCCGTTCGGGTGAAGATTCGTTGGGACTCGCCGCACGCGCAGCCTCTGAGCGGTCCAATTTAACCTGCGACACGAAGCGAGCATAAAATGGTTCGATCTCGCAACGGCAACGGGTTTTCATAGACTCTATGAGAGCGAGGCTTGGCGGCGACGAATCGTCCCCTCCGAACGGAACGGTACGATCGACTAAAACAGGATACGCGCGACACACGCTCTTAAAAGAAATCGAAGTCGACGACGGCGCGTCCGTTCGGGTGAATGATTCGTTGGGACTCGCCGCACGCGCAGCCTCTGAGCGGTCCAATTTAACCTGCGACACGAAGCGAGCATAAAATTGTTCGATCTCGCAACGGCAACGGGTTTTCAGACACTCAACAACGAGGCTTGGCGGCGACGAATCGTCCCCTCCGAACGAAACGGTACGGTACGATCGACTGGTATAAAAGAGCGGGCGACACACGATCCTGCGAATTCGAGGTCGACGACGGTACAACACGTTCATCGTTCGGGTGAAGATTCGTTGGGACTCGCCGCGCGCGCAGCCTCGAAGCGGTCCAATTTAACCTGCGACACGAAGCGAGCATAAAATTGTTCGATCTCGCAACGGCACGGGTTTTCACAGACTCTCGACAACGAGGCTTGGCGGCGACGAATC
>CAXAJV010000294.1:7500-10000 GCA_963969225.1 Xylocopa violacea | reverse complement strand
TGGCGCGTACCAAGTGCGCGCTGGGCATTCGACACGGGACACCTTTTGGAAGTTCGTCGAGAGACTCCTCTGTTTCGTAACAGATCGTGTCGAAATGACATATACCATTTATTCTTTTGTCCCCTTCAGTGGATGCTTATTTTTTATTTTTTGTTTCGTTCCTCAACTCAGTGGATGCTCATTTTTATTTTTTTTTGTTGAGGAACTTGTTTGGTATATCATCGGTGTATATCTATCTTCATATACACCTTTCATGCGTATAGCATATTATGGACATTTCGTACACACATCTGGTACGTCCAAAAATTCAATATGTATCTCTAGAGTCCGTTCCGAGAGCTCGGAGCGTAAAGATTTAGAATCGATGCAAGGAAGGTACAATTTAACCGAGTAAAACTCGGATAAATGGTCACCAACGTCACCGTTGGACGCTCGCCACATATGGGCCATTCGGTCAAAGACACCGACCCGTGGCAATGCAGTGTGGAGAAAATTCGACAACCGACACGGGACAGAGCAGTCGAGAACGTATTCTCGAGGAGCGGTGGACTGCTTCTCAACCGAAGTCATAGAATAGCCACGCGCCCGACGCTACTCCGCCCGGCCGGCTCGAACCGACCTGTCTCCTTATAGATACGGAACGGCCGGCCGGGCGGTCGGCGCCGGCCGGGCTAACGCACGGGCGCTTACGGTGGTAAACTCCAGCGGCGACCGACCGTCCGGAAAGGCTGCTGTAACTTAGTCGCGCGGAGGCGCAAGTATAAAGTGCTATTAACGTTGAACTTTTATGAACGGAAATTGTTTAAACATAATGAATATATACGGAAAAACATATTTCTAGAATATAACGAATTTTAATCGATTTTAACATTGAAAAAACGCAGTTATAAAATACGAAGTCAACGAAAAACACGAAAAATCGAAAATCTGACACGTACAAATGAATTCTACAATCAAATTAATCGATATTACGAAAAAAAAACCAAGCGTTTATATAAAAAAATTACCGATAAATTGACAAAAACCGCCAGTCGTGTCGGTTTCGGGAGACTAAAAATTATAAATTCGACTAAACAATGCGCTAATAAATTCAATCAATAGCTTTCAATAAGGTTTCTGCAAAAAAATTGTTAGGTCAACGGTTTAATTTACGAGAAAATAGCGAAAAACCGCCGATCGTGTCGCTTCCGACCTCTCGTTGCGAATATTTTCTAAGTTCCCCGTCGTGTCGCTTCCGACCGCTCGGCGCGAATATTTTCTAAGTTCCCCGTCGTGTCGCTTCCGACCGCTCGGCGCGAATATTTTCTAAGTTCCCCGCCGTGTCGCTTCCGACCGCTCGGCGCGAATATTTTCTAAGTTCCCGGTCATGTCGCTTCCGACCTCTCGGTGGGAATATTTTACAATTTCACGGTCATGTCGCTTCCGACCTCTCGGTGGGAATATTTTACAATTTCACGGTCATGTCGCTTCCGACCTCTCGGTGGGAATATTTTACAATTTCACGGTCATGTCGCTTCCGACCTCTCGGTAGGAATATTTTTCAAATCTCCGGACGCATCGCTTCCTACATTTCGGTGAGGATATTTTTTACGTTTCTGAACGTATCGGTCCCGACCTCTTGGTGCGAATATTATATATATATATATATAACATAATATAACCTAACCTAATACAACCTGATCGCACGGTGCGAATATTTTCAAAGTTCCCCGCCGTGTCGCTTCCGACCTCTCGGCGCGAATATTTTCAAAGTCCCCGGTCGTGTCGGTCCCGACCGCTCGGCGCGAATATTTTCTAAGTTCCCCGCCGTGTCGCTTCCGACCGCTCGGCGCGAATATTTTCTAAGTTCCCCGCCGTGTCGCTTCCGACCGCTCGGCGCGAATATTTTCTAAGTTCCCGGTCATGTCGCTTCCGACCTCTCGGTGGGAATATTTTACAATTTCACGGTCATGTCGCTTCCGACCTCTCGGTGGGAATATTTTACAATTTCACGGTCATGTCGCTTCCGACCTCTCGGTAGGAATATTTTTCAAATCTCCGGACGCATCGCTTCCTACATTTCGGTGAGGATATTTTTTACGTTTCTGAACGTATCGGTCCCGACCTCTTGGTGCGAATATTATATATATATATATATATATATATATATATATATATATATATATATATATATAACATAATATAACCTAACCTAATACAACCTGATCGCACGGTGCGAATATTTTCAAAGTTCCCCGCCGTGTCGCTTCCGACCTCTCGGCGCGAATATTTTCAAAGTCCCCGGCCGTGTCGCTTCCGAACTCTCGGCGCGAATATTTTCAAAGTCCCCGGTCGTGTCGGTCCCGACCGCTCGGCGCGAATATTTTCAAAGTCCCCGGTCGTGTCGGTCCCGACCGCTCGGCGCGAATATTTTCTAAGTTCCCGGTCGTGTCGCTTCCGCCCGCGCGGTGCGAACAATTTCCAAGTTCCCGGTCGTGCCGGTCCGTACTTCTCGGTGCGA
>CAXAJV010000294.1:0-2500 GCA_963969225.1 Xylocopa violacea | reverse complement strand
TTCCAGCAGGCGGGACCGAGTACGGAGCCTTGCGGACACCCCCTCGTCGCCCGCTTCGAAACCTGTTCGGAAGCTATCGAGATCTTAACCCGTCGGCCGTCGAAGTAATTAGAAATTACTCCGAAAACATTCCGAGGGCAGTCTCGCTCTCTAAGGGACTTCAAAACTAGGGGCCACCAGACGTTGTCGAAGGCCCCGGAGATGTCGAAGAGCATTGCCGCCACGTATCGATCCTGCGAGGCATCGACCAGGCGGCGCAACTCCACGATAGCGTCCTCCGTCGACTTTCCGGGCGTGAACCCGAATTGCCGGTCGGACACTTTTCCAGGCGCCAACGACGTCTGATAGAGGCGCTTCTTGAGAAGCTTTTCGAAAAGTTTACCTATCACTGAGAGGAGGCAGATCGGACGGTAGGATTTTGGATCCTTCTCGTCTTTCCCTTCCTTAAGAAGTACTCGTAGAGAGCCCTCCTTCCAGACGAAGGGAAAGACGCCCCATTGAAGGCATCCATTAAAAAGCCGCGTAATTTGGCCGGGAATGATTCTAACCGCGGTTTTCAGCGCGCGGACCTCGACGTGGTCCGGCCCTGGCGCTTTATTATTTTTGAATGTTCGAACGGTACCCACGACCTCTGCCTCCGTGATGGGGGCAGCGTCGGGAGTACCGGGCGCGATGCGTGCGCCTTCCCTAATGACACGTTGATTCGGCGTGTCTTCTTCTTCCCGGTCGTCGGGAACGTGTGCCTCCAAGAGCAAGCTGGCTGTTTCGCGGCAATTCGATGTGATTTCACTACCACGCCGGAGAGTGCTGAGAACTCTCTCAACTCGGAGTTTCTTCGCCTGGTACTTGTATACGGTGCTCCAGGGCCCCGAGTTCCCGTTCGACGTAACAAATCGTCGCCAGCTTTCGAGCTTCGTCCGCTTCACCGTCCTACTGTATTCCCGCAAAGAAGAACGGTACTCTAGTAGTTTTGCCCGGCGGGCGGCTTCGTCTCTTTCCCTCTGGAAGGCACGACGTAGACGATACACGTGCTTTTTCTTTTTGGTTAACTCGCGAGTCCACCACGGGTTGGACTTTCTAAATACGCGTTTACGTGGCATCGACGCGGCGCAGGCGTCAGTAATGACGCCTGTGAGCGTTTCCGCCATCTTCTCGACGTCTTCCATAGAGTCGAGCCGGAGGGCCTCAAGCCTCGATCTAGATAGATCGGCTAGGCGACCGCAGTAGCGCTCCCAATCGGCCCGACGAGTGTCGAACCGAGTGCTCGCACCACCCCGATCCGCCGCTTTGGCTCTCGGTACCCTCAGCCCGATATCTATGGCGTTGTGATCGCTATTGGCCCAGCCGCACCTTACCTTCCAGCCCCTGACGAAAGGGAGCATGGATGGCGACGCCAGGGTTACATCGATGAAAGACTCACCCCTCGTCGACCAATAGGTGGGCGGCTGCCGAGCGTCATTCACAACTTCCATGCCAAACGATCGGATGAGCGCTTCGAACATCGCACCTCTTTCGTCTGTTCTCTGTGGCCCCCAGAGTGACGACCGAGCGTTGGCATCTACCGACACTATGAGTCTCTTCCCCCTCAGAGACTGAAACACCATCTCGAGGTGTCTGAGGTGCTCCTCGATTTCGTCGCTATACTGGAAATAGCATGATGCGACGTATATCGAGAAGCCGGGCGCTAGCACTTCTGCACACACACAGTGTTCCGTGCTTAGCTGCGAGACAAAAACCATCTCGAAGCGAGGGTTGCACACGGCAACCGCAGCCCACGGGAATTGTGAACTGGCGGCCGCCACCCTCGCCCCGATCCCTAGTCCACTGACGGTGTGGCTCGTGCCCGAAGAACTGACGTATGGTTCCTGCAACAGCAGGACGTCTAAGTGCTTCGAGGCTACAAGCTGACGCACCTCGCCTGCAACTGTAGCTGAATGTTGCATGTTCAGCTGCAGTATCCTAATACCCGTGGTCTCGATTACGGACGGTGACGTCGTCGTCGACGTCGGTACGGTCGCGGACGCGGACGCGGACGCGGTGGGGTTGTGGGGGGACGCGGTCGCGGAGGGAGGGTTCGCGGAGCTATCGCTTGATTTTATTTTTGTTCCTATCACAGACTCAGCCGGAGATACCGGATCCGACCTGAGTCTCGCGTCGCATTTCGTGATTCGTATCTGGACAGCGCGAAGGCTGATACCTAGAGGCCGCGCCAGAGTCGTATGAGCAGAAGCACACCCGGTCGCGGCTTGGCGATGATGCCGAGGAGCGGCCTTCATCGAGCGCGTTACCGGGCGGCTTCGTTGCTCGACAATGGGGCCAACACCTGGGGGCGAGGTCTCGGGCCGAAGGATGTTCGCCCGCCTTGACCTATTCATCGCCACGATGACTCCTCCCGATCCTGCCCTCACCCGGAGATCCGAATGGAGGGCTATTTTACCTCCGGAGTATTTAGGATCGAACGAAGCCATCATGAAATTTGCGAAATTAGGGGGGGTGATGC
>CAXAJV010000293.1:45000-50717 GCA_963969225.1 Xylocopa violacea | reverse complement strand
ACGCGCTATCTCAGAGTCCTCCAGGTCCTCGCTGGAGTATTTGCTACTACCACCAAGATCTGCACCGACGGCGGCTCCAGGCAGGCTCACGCCCAGACCCTTCTGCGCACACCGCCGCGACCCTCCTACTCGTCAGGGCTTCATGAAGGACCGACACTCGCGTGCCTTCCCACTTGCCACTGACGGCGGAGTATAGGCGCGACGCTTCAGCGCCATCCATTTTCAGGGCTAGTTGCTTCGGCAGGTGAGTTGTTACACACTCCTTAGCGGATTCCAACTTCCATGGCCACCGTCCTGCTGTCTTAAGCAACCAACGCCTTTCATGGTATCCCATAAGCGTCGACTTAGGCGCCTTAACTCTGCGTTTGGTTCATCCCACAGCGCCAGTTCTGCTTACCAAAATTGGCCCACTTGGCACTCTGATCCGAGATCTCGTGGCTTCATAGTTCAAGCAAGCCAGAGATCTCACCCATTTAAAGTTTGAGAATAGGTTGAGGTCGTTTCGGCCCCAAGGCCTCTAATCATTCGCTTTACCAGATGAGACTCATCGCACATATGTTCAAGTATGTCTCTTTGAGTGCCAGCTATCCTGAGGGAAACTTCGGAGGGAACCAGCTACTAGATGGTTCGATTAGTCTTTCGCCCCTATACCCAGTTCCGACGATCGATTTGCACGTCAGAATCGCTACGGACCTCCATCAGGGTTTCCCCTGACTTCGTCCTGACCAGGCATAGTTCACCATCTTTCGGGTCCCAACGTGTACGCTCTAGGTGCGCCTCTTCTCGCAATGAGAGCGAGACGCCCCGGGAGTGCGGGGCCGCATGGGTACGCGGCCCATCCTCCCTTGGTCGACGCGAAGGCCGACTTTCACTTTCATTTCGCCTTTAGGTTTATGCATCCCAATGACTCGCGCACATGTTAGACTCCTTGGTCCGTGTTTCAAGACGGGTCCTGAGAGTACCCAAAGCAGTAGCGTCGCCGACCGGTAATTCGAAGCTTGGCCAGTCCGAGGACACCGCCTGCTAACAGCTGGCCAGGCCCGGCGCCGGCACATAGTCCGTACCACCGGGTAGTCTGACCGAGCTTGCGGCGGGCTAGACGCACATACATTCGAGAATGGATTGGTTGCGGCCCGATACCGTGCGAGTACCGTCGTGCAGCCGGCCGGGCGACCGAGGGTTTGTCGCGTGCGCAAGATTGCGACGCCACAGGCTTCCCACTCGGGCCGTAGACCGACGCGCAACGGGTCGCGACGTTCTACTAGGGGAGAAGTGCACGACTACATCACCGGAACGTTCGCCGATGGCGGTGTGCCCTCGCCGTGGAACCGCAAGGGTCCACCGGGGCATCGCGCACCATCGGGAGCCAGTCTCGTCGTCGATGAATCTCTCCATTCGATCTTTTGGGTTTCTCAGGTTTACCCCTGAACGGTTTCACGTACTCTTGAACTCTCTCTTCAAAGTTCTTTTCAACTTTCCCTCACGGTACTTGTTCGCTATCGGTCTCGTGGTCGTATTTAGCCTTAGATGGAGTTTACCACCCACTTAGGGCTGCACTCTCAAGCAACCCGACTCTAAGGAGAGATCCTCCCGAGACGCGTTCCGGTCTCTACGGGCCTGGCACCCTCTGTGGGTAAATGGCCCCATTCAAGATGGACTTGGACGCGATTCGATGTCTCGGGATAAACGGATCCTCCCGAACACTACATTTCCCAGCGGCGGAACCGCGGGATTCAGTGCTGGGCTCATTCCTGTTCGCTCGCAGCTACTAAGGAAATCCTGGTTAGTTTCTTTTCCTCCGCTTAGTAATATGCTTAAATTCAGCGGGTAATCTCACCTAATCTGAGGTCGTCTCTACGTGAAACACGAAATTCGTTCGTGCCGTGAAGCCGCTTTTTTTTTTTGCACTGCGAGACACGTTAAGGAACCCGCGTCTATTTGGTCAGAGAGAAGGTATTATAAATCCCGTTTTCTTTCGGGAAAACGGGAAAAAAAAAAAATTCGACAACATACAAGAGAGATGATTACGGAGCTTCGACGCACGGGGACGGCAGACGACGAAAAGAACTTTCGTCGTCTCCGACGCAGCGATCCTTTCATTTACCGCTCGATTACCACAAAACTCCGCCGTTCTTCTCGGCGAAGCGTTTTGCGCACCGCGCCAATGTCATTCGTGTCGGTTCTCGGATTCGTAATGCATACGAGACCCTCGCTGGACAACCAAGTTGCCGGCGATTTTTAACATCCGTCCTCTCTTATCGTAGCTATGAACGATTATAAATAATTCCAGCGGTTCCACCTTCCGCGCGTAACACGCAGAGATCGAAACGGAGCGGCTCCTTTTCCCCGATTTATCACCCTGATCCGTCGGAACGACGGATAGGCCGAGTTGGAGCGCGCCCACGCGAATCTCTCTGCTGCGTGGAACGGGAAATAAAAAAAAAAAGGAACGCACGCGTGGAATTACATAACCAAGCTGCGCTTTCCGGGGACTGGATGACCGGCTTTTTGATCGCGCGGTCCCGTCTCGACAACGAAGACATGGGGTGACCAACAACTTGTGGCACCGAGCAGCACCTCGTCGAAGTATAACTTCGAGCCTCGCCAATGGGGTGGGCACAATCTCTTCCCGTATCTACTTCTCTAAACGACTCTCCTCGTTGCGCGTGGCGTTACCGATTCGAGTTCTGTGCTTCGGAATCTGCGGACGCGCGTCACAGGCCAGAAACGTTACAATCGACCATATATATATATATACCAAATGTTCCGATCGACACCGGGCTGACAGACAGAGGCAGCACACCGAGGACGCACGGTAAATTCGAGTCTCGACGAACGTGGCTGGGGTCAGATTCGAACATCCCAAGATCATCAGCGTTCGAAGAGGAAATGCGTCCCCGTGCGCGCGTTTGTCTGTGGTCCCCGACAATCGACGGCATATGGAAATAAAATTCGAGATCGACTTCGGCAACGACGGCCTATATACATTGTATGTATTCGAGTGACGGTCCGCTCAATTTCTTCCTTACACAAAACATGGTATACGCGCACAACGCGCGGAGAGAGCAGAGAGAGAACGGGTTATTCTGATGATTGAACGCAACAACACCCTGGGGCTGTGCGAACTTCGAACGATCGGATGCGCATCATCGTCCCTCACGTTACGACGATGTCGCTCGCTCTCTCTTTCTTGCATATTCTCTTCTCTCTCTCGACCGAGTTCCCAACAATTCGATTCTCTCAGTCTTGCGGCAAAAGAAAAATTCATTTTAAACGACGTCGAGCGCGCGGCATATCAATCGTGCGTTAAAGAGACGCGCGAAGAGTGGTCATGGTGTGTGGCGGGTGTGCGAATTTGGAATACGGAACAAAATCGGCAGTCGAAACACGAAGCGGTTCCCCGTGGGCGGTCGTCCGGTTAAACGAACGACTCACGACGCCACGAAGAACTCGCGCGAGTCCGTGATCGACACCGTCGATTTCCGTGAACCCGTTTAACGCACGCCGCACGCGCGCACACGTTACACCAGTCGCATATAGTCTCGGGGCACGGCCACAGACGACTCGGACGAACGTCCAACGATCGCTCGTACGTCGCGTATCGCTCCTCTTTTTCCCTTTCGGTGCGCCCGAACTCAGAAACGTTCGTAAATGGAATTCGAATGAACGACGGCGGGCAGATTCGAGCACCGGAGAGAAAAGATTCGACGAAACGCAACGCAAGCAGTATTCTGGTTACGTGAACGACCCTCAGCTAGGCGTGGTCCAGGAATTGTATCCGTGGACCGCAATGTGCGACGCGCTATCTCAGAGTTGTTCATGTGTCCTGCAGTTCACACGTTGACGCGCAATTAGCTGCGTTCTTCATCGACCCACGAGCCAAGTGATCCACCGTTCAGGGTAATCGTATATGTATATTTTTTATTAATTGTTAAGTCTCTTCGTACTAAGTTTCGAACAAGTCGAGACCCAAACGTCTCCGGCGAAGGAGACGCGGGCGTCGCCCGAATTCTCGGCGACACGATACCGTCCTACGGATGAAACGGACACGCCTGTTTCAGGGTGTTTAGGATACATCCTTTCGGATTCACGCCAGTGTGCCACGCGTCCAGGTAGATAAAATTTTTCGAAAATTCGTTAGGACTCTTCTTCGCGCGTATCGCGCAGACCCTCGAGGCGGTCCCCCCTTCCTCCCGACAACACGAAGCGAGCTTGTAAAATTCGATCTCGCAACGGCGGGTTTATTAAGGGACTCTCGACAACGAGGAAGAATACGCAAACGCGAATATATCGTCGTCCCCTCTGAACGAATGGCACGTGGAAGTGAATACAAAAAAAAAAAAAAAGAAAGATATCCAACACCCAGCGGCGTATTGCTTTCGAGAAGTTGACGACGTTCGTACAGGTAAGTCGTAAAATATCGATGGGACTCGCCGTGAAACCTCGAAGCGGTCTATAATTTTACCCACCCGACAACACGAAGCGAGCATAAAAAATTATTCGATCTCGCAACGGCGGGTGTGTTTCCAGACTCGCGACAACGAGGCTTCGCTCGGCGAAGCGGTCCCCTCTGAACGAACGACACGATCAAAACCCGAACACAGGTGCGTGGTACAAGTTCCTCAAATTCCACGATCCACTGCACGATCTGTGCTTCAGAGCTCAGGTGATAAAAAAAAAAAAAATTCGTTGGGACTCGGCCGCCAAAGCCTCGAGCGGTCTACCGTTTTTCCCCGGCAACACGAAGCGAGTATAAATTATTCGATCTCGCAACGGCCGGTTTCTCAGACTCTCGACAACGAGGCTATGGCAAAAAGCAAGTCCCCTCTGAGCTTGCAGCACAATTGTGAAACGGGAAAACGAACAAGTACCAGCGGCGTATTGCTTTCACGCAGAGACGCAAAATAATGGTACACACTCGACCTGTCGAATATGCAAAGTCGACGACATAACTTACCGTTCGGGTAAGAAAAATTCGTTAGGACTCGTCGGTTAACAACACCAACACCTCGAGCGCGGTCTGTATAATTTTATTTACCCGACAACACGAAGCGAGCATAATAAATGAGATTCGATCTCGCAACGGCGGGTTCATTATACAGACCCTAATCGCCAACGAGGCTTGGCCCGACGAATCGTCCCTCCGAACGGAACGGTACGATCGACATTAACACAACCAGGGTACGCGGCGCGACACCACGCTCTTAACGAATTCGAAGTCGACGACGATCGTCGTTCGGGTAAAGATTCGTTGGGACTCGCCGTCGTACACAGCCTCGAGGCGGTCTGTTTCACCCGACAACGCGAAGCGAGCATAATATTGTTCGATCTCGCAACGGCACGGGTTTTCACAGACTCTCGACAACGAGGCTTGGCGGCGACGAATCGTCCCCTCCGAACGGAACGGTACGATCGACTAAAACAGGATACGCGCGACACACGCTCTTAAAGGAATTCGAAGTCGACGACGGCGCGTCCGTTCGGGTGAAGATTCGTTGGGACTCGCCGCACGCGCAGCCTCTGAGCGGTCCAATTTAACCTGCGACACGAAGCGAGCATAAAATGGTTCGATCTCGCAACGGCAACGGGTTTTCATAGACTCTATGAGAGCGAGGCTTGGCGGCGACGAATCGTCCCCTCCGAACGGAACGGTACGATCGACTAAAACAGGATACGCGCGACACACGCTCTTAAAGGAATTCGAAGTCGACGACGGC
>CAXAJV010000293.1:37500-40000 GCA_963969225.1 Xylocopa violacea | reverse complement strand
ATCTCTTGCGAGAACATGCTGGGCATCGACGATGCAAGCGCGTATACGATTTGTCACCGCTTGTTATATCGGTGTACGGCACCTTTTATCGTCTATAGCACGGACATCTCTTTCACGCTGGGCATTAAGATAGCGCGTACAGAGAACATGCTGGGCATCGACGATGCAAGCGCGTATGCAATTTTCACGCTGGGCAAATATCGCCGAAAGCACGGACATCTCTTTCACGCTGGGCATTAAGATAGCGCGTACAGAGAACATGCTGGTCATCAAGGCGAGGAAGCGCGTACAATTGCGTCACGCTGATTTATCGTACACCTTTTTTCTCCATCGTCTATAGCACGAACATCTCTTGCGAGAACATGCTGGGCAACGACGATGGCAAGCGGTTATAATCGTGTCACGCTGTATTGTTCAATATGTATATAAAGAATACCTTTTATCGTCTAATGCGCGAACGCGTAGTACCTCTTGGCACTCCATTTGACTATAACAGAGATACTACACACGCTCTCACACGCTGGGCATTATGATAGCGCGTACAGAGAAGCGTGCTGTTCGGCATAGACGAGCAAGCGCGTACAATTGTGTCACGCTGAAGTATATTTTTGTATCTCGCCCTCCTCAGGCGAGCTGGCGCGTACCAAGTGCGCGCTGGGCATTCGACACGGGACACCTTTTGGAAGTTCGTCGAGAGACTCCTCTGTTTCGTAACAGATCGTGTCGAAATGACATATACCATTTATTCTTTTGCCTTCTTCAGTGGATGCTTATTTTTTATTTTTTGTTTCGTTCCTCAACTCAGTGGATGCTCATTTTTATTTTTTTTTGTTGAGGAACTTGTTTGGTATATCATCGGTGTATATCTATCTCCATATACACCTTTCATGCGTATAGCATATTATGGACATTTCGTACACACATCTGGTACGTCCAAAAATTCAATATGTATCTCTAGAGTCCGTTCCGAGAGCTCGGAGCGTAAAGATTTAGAATCGATGCAAGGAAGGTACAATTTAACCGAGTAAAACTCGGATAAATGGTCACCAACGTCACCGTTGGACGCTCGCCACATATGGGCCATTCGGTCAAAGACACCGACCCGTGGCAATGCAGTGTGGAGAAAATTCGACAACCGACACGGGACAGAGCAGTCGAGAACGTATTCTCGAGGAGCGGTGGACTGCTTCTCAACCGAAGTCATAGAATAGCCACGCGCCCGACGCTACTCCGCCCGGCCGGCTCGAACCGACCTGTCTCCTTATAGATACGGAACGGCCGGCCGGGCGGTCGGCGCCGGCCGGGCTAACGCACGGGCGCTTACGGTGGTAAACTCCAGCGGCGACCGACCGTCCGGAAAGGCTGCTGTAACTTAGTCGCGCGGAGGCGCAAGTATAAAGTGCTATTAACGTTGAACTTTTATGAACGGAAATTGTTTAAACATAATGAATATATACGGAAAAACATATTTCTAGAATATAACGAATTTTAATCGATTTTAACATTGAAAAAACGCAGTTATAAAATACGAAGTCAACGAAAAACACGAAAAATCGAAAATCTGACACGTACAAATGAATTCTACAATCAAATTAATCGATATTACGAAAAAAAAACCAAGCGTTTATATAAAAAAATTACCGATAAATTGACAAAAACCGCCAGTCGTGTCGGTTTCGGGAGACTAAAAATTATAAATTCGACTAAACAATGCGCTAATAAATTCAATCAATAGCTTTCAATAAGGTTTCTGCAAAAAAATTGTTAGGTCAACGGTTTAATTTACGAGAAAATAGCGAAAAACCGCCGATCGTGTCGCTTCCGACCTCTCGTTGCGAATATTTTCTAAGTTCCCCGTCGTGTCGCTTCCGACCGCTCGGCGCGAATATTTTCTAAGTTCCCCGTCGTGTCGCTTCCGACCGCTCGGCGCGAATATTTTCTAAGTTCCCCGCCGTGTCGCTTCCGACCGCTCGGCGCGAATATTTTCTAAGTTCCCGGTCATGTCGCTTCCGACCTCTCGGTGGGAATATTTTACAATTTCACGGTCATGTCGCTTCCGACCTCTCGGTGGGAATATTTTACAATTTCACGGTCATGTCGCTTCCGACCTCTCGGTGGGAATATTTTACAATTTCACGGTCATGTCGCTTCCGACCTCTCGGTAGGAATATTTTTCAAATCTCCGGACGCATCGCTTCCTACATTTCGGTGAGGATATTTTTTACGTTTCTGAACGTATCGGTCCCGACCTCTTGGTGCGAATATTATATATATATATATATATATATATATATATATATATATATATATATATGTATATATATATATATATATATATATATATAACATAATATAACCTAACCTAATACAACCTGATCGCACGGTGCGAATATTTTCAAAGTTCCCCGCCGTGTCGCTTCCGACCTCTCGGCGCGAATATTTTCAAAGTCCCCGGCCGTGTCGCTTCCGACCTCTCGGCGCGAATATTTTCAAAGTCCCC
>CAXAJV010000293.1:30000-32500 GCA_963969225.1 Xylocopa violacea | reverse complement strand
TGCTTGCCGTCTACAATTGTCTTCTTTACATGCGGGACGTTCTTTATAGCAACAGTGAATGACTTGGCGGCGTTTATTCTTAGTCCACACTGTGCTAGATAGTCAGCAGCTAGGTCTAATACCAGTTGGAGACCATGAGGCGTAGATGTTACAAATACCATGTCGTCTGCAAAAGCAAACGCATTATAGTGGTTACCGCAAATATCCACTCCCACCTCAGGCGGAATAGCTTTTAGTAGCGTGTCGACCACCATATTAAATATGATTGGCGACAGCGGGTCTCCCTGCTTAACCCCGCATGTAGGGTGGATTGGGTCCGATTCCCAATTATCGCACGTCAGACACGTTGTACTTCGGGCGTAGACATCCATAATATATTGCACCATAGGGCTTGGTATCCCTTTCATAAGTAATGTGTCTCTTATTGTGTTGTGCGACACCGAATCAAAAGCTTTCGCAATATCTATGGAAGCGACAAACAAGGATTTAAAATTTTGCCGATGATACCTTAGTACCATGTCCAGGTCGAAAATGTTTTCCGCACATCCGTCTGCTGGAATGAATGCCTTCTGTCTTTTATCAAGGTTAACAAGTCGCATTATACGCCTAGCCAGTATTTTGTGGTAGGTCCGCGTTATTACCGATGATATTGTAATAGGCCTATAGTCGCCAGGTTCTGAAGCGCCATCCTTTTTGGGAATCAGTATTGTCTTTGATTCCAATAGATGTTTCGGTATTTTACCCAATAGCAAGAACAGGTTGAATATTCTCACCAGAATTGGTATAGGCATGGCTCTGAGCTGCCGGACTGACAGTCCATCTGGACCTGGAGAGGATGACAGTTCCGGATAGGCTTCCTTTATTTCTGATGGCTCTATGGGTGCCCATAAGGCGTTTATTTCTTGTGCCTTGTTATGCTTATTTATGCCAGGCGAAGCATCACTCCCATCAGTCATCACTGCTTGCCAGAAGGGCACCATGACGTGCTTAGGTGGTACTGAGTTGGACGTTTTATCCTTAAGTATTTTCCGGAGACAATTGCATGGGTTCTTGTTCCATGCTCTTTGTGTTTGCGCATATTCAATGCGCCTTGCGCGTCTCCTCGTCAGGGTGCTCTGCGGAGTCCTCGCCAGGCTCTGTTTCCCTCGTTTTGGTGTTAACGGGAACACTTCAAGAAGGTACATCTCTAGTTCATCTGAGATTCTGTTAAGATTCCAGCGCGTAATGTTATCGCACACACGACCCAGACGAATTGCATGGAACGCTGTGCCCTTCAGCGGTTCCATTGCGGCAAATTGCTCGTTTATACTCGCCGCTAGTGCATTATAATCGTAGTCCAAGGATTGGTCTTCGAGTTCTACCTGCTGGTCGGGTAGAACATTGCAGCAACTTTCTTCTTCGTTCTTCAGCTCTTGAACGAATTGTAAGACCATGTCCTTATATCGTTGGTAACGCCTTTGCCCTTTGATGGATTCAAGGGTCCTATTCGGGAAGTAAGGGACAAGTGCCTGGTTGATAAACTTGACGCCATTAGCCACCATGGAAGCTTCTTTCCGTGCCAGGAGTGCTAACTCCTCCGCATTCCACGGTGTTTTCTTGTTAGTTATTAACTCGGCCTTTTTCTCGTCGTACCAGTTCTTATGAGCTCTTTGTTCATGCACTCCCCTCCCAGTAGAGGTCGCGAAAGCTCGGCCACAGCCAGGCATTCTGCATTGGAAGGCGTCGGCTGGCTTCAGCATAGCTTCACTAGTTTTTGTCGGGCCGGACGAGCCTGAGGGCCCGCCGGCAGAATCGTTATAATCATCCGAGGCTTGTTTTCTGCTTTCAGGGCCGACTTGATTTAAGCCGAGGGGGCTGGCAACCCACCAAGGCCGAAGGTCGCAGAGGCAGCTCTTAGTTTCCCCTCCGAAGAGGGTACTCGTGGCGGGAACCAACGAAGAGGTGGCTGCTTGCTAACTATGACTCCCATTAAGAGAGTCATAGTTACTCCCGCCGTTTACCCGCGCTTTTTTGAATTTCTTCACGTTGACATTCAGAGCACTGGGCAGAAATCACATTGCGTCAACACCCTTGGGGGCCATCGCAATGCTTTGTTTTAATTAGACAGTCGGATTCCCCTAGTCCGTGCCAGTTCTGAGCCGAGCGTTGAATGGCGGCCGAAGAGGACGACAAGATACGGCGAACCGCCTCTGAAGCCTCGCAGCAAGGAAGATCCGTGGGAGGCCAAGGCACGGGACCGAGCTCGGATTCCGGGTTACGCATGCACGAAGCAGCGGCCCGTTCAGCTCGCCCAGGCCCGGCACGTCAGCCAAACCCACTTCCCGACGACCAAGCCCGACACGCCCCGCTCCTCAGAGCCAATCCTTATTCCGAAGTTACGGATCCAATTTGCCGACTTCCCTTACCTACATTAATCTATCGACTAGAGGCTCTTCACCTTGGAGACCTGCTGCGGATATGGGTACGAACCGGCGCGACACCTCCACGTGGCCCTCTCCTG
>CAXAJV010000293.1:25000-27500 GCA_963969225.1 Xylocopa violacea | reverse complement strand
CATTTACCGCTCGATTACCACAAAACTCCGCCGTTCTTCTCGGCGAAGCGTTTTGCGCACCGCGCCAATGTCATTCGTGTCGGTTCTCGGATTCGTAATGCATACGAGACCCTCGCTGGACAACCAAGTTGCCGGCGATTTTTAACATCCGTCCTCTCTTATCGTAGCTATGAACGATTATAAATAATTCCAGCGGTTCCACCTTCCGCGCGTAACACGCAGAGATCGAAACGGAGCGGCTCCTTTTCCCCGATTTATCACCCTGATCCGTCGGAACGACGGATAGGCCGAGTTGGAGCGCGCCCACGCGAATCTCTCTGCTGCGTGGAACGGGAAATAAAAAAAAAAAGGAACGCACGCGTGGAATTACATAACCAAGCTGCGCTTTCCGGGGACTGGATGACCGGCTTTTTGATCGCGCGGTCCCGTCTCGACAACGAAGACATGGGGTGACCAACAACTTGTGGCACCGAGCAGCACCTCGTCGAAGTATAACTTCGAGCCTCGCCAATGGGGTGGGCACAATCTCTTCCCGTATCTACTTCTCTAAACGACTCTCCTCGTTGCGCGTGGCGTTACCGATTCGAGTTCTGTGCTTCGGAATCTGCGGACGCGCGTCACAGGCCAGAAACGTTACAATCGACCATATATATATATATACCAAATGTTCCGATCGACACCGGGCTGACAGACAGAGGCAGCACACCGAGGACGCACGGTAAATTCGAGTCTCGACGAACGTGGCTGGGGTCAGATTCGAACATCCCAAGATCATCAGCGTTCGAAGAGGAAATGCGTCCCCGTGCGCGCGTTTGTCTGTGGTCCCCGACAATCGACGGCATATGGAAATAAAATTCGAGATCGACTTCGGCAACGACGGCCTATATACATTGTATGTATTCGAGTGACGGTCCGCTCAATTTCTTCCTTACACAAAACATGGTATACGCGCACAACGCGCGGAGAGAGCAGAGAGAGAACGGGTTATTCTGATGATTGAACGCAACAACACCCTGGGGCTGTGCGAACTTCGAACGATCGGATGCGCATCATCGTCCCTCACGTTACGACGATGTCGCTCGCTCTCTCTTTCTTGTATATTCTCTTCTCTCTCTCGACCGAGTTCCCAACAATTCGATTCTCTCAGTCTTGCGGCAAAAGAAAAATTCATTTTAAACGACGTCGAGCGCGCGGCATATCAATCGTGCGTTAAAGAGACGCGCGAAGAGTGGTCATGGTGTGTGGCGGGTGTGCGAATTTGGAATACGGAACAAAATCGGCAGTCGAAACACGAAGCGGTTCCCCGTGGGCGGTCGTCCGGTTAAACGAACGACTCACGACGCCACGAAGAACTCGCGCGAGTCCGTGATCGACACCGTCGATTTCCGTGAACCCGTTTAACGCACGCCGCACGCGCGCACACGTTACACCAGTCGCATATAGTCTCGGGGCACGGCCACAGACGACTCGGACGAACGTCCAACGATCGCTCGTACGTCGCGTATCGCTCCTCTTTTTCCCTTTCGGTGCGCCCGAACTCAGAAACGTTCGTAAATGGAATTCGAATGAACGACGGCGGGCAGATTCGAGCACCGGAGAGAAAAGATTCGACGAAACGCAACGCAAGCAGTATTCTGGTTACGTGAACGACCCTCAGCTAGGCGTGGTCCAGGAATTGTATCCGTGGACCGCAATGTGCGTTCGAAATGTCGATGTTCATGTGTCCTGCAGTTCACACGTTGACGCGCAATTAGCTGCGTTCTTCATCGACCCACGAGCCAAGTGATCCACCGTTCAGGGTAATCGTATATGTATATTTTTTATTAATTGTTAAGTCTCTTCGTACTAAGTTTCGAACAAGTCGAGACCCAAACGTCTCCGGCGAAGGAGACGCGGGCGTCGCCCGAATTCTCGGCGACACGATACCGTCCTACGGATGAAACGGACACGCCTGTTTCAGGGTGTTTAGGATACATCCTTTCGGATTCACGCCAGTGTGCCACGCGTCCAGGTAGATAAAATTTTTCGAAAATTCGTTAGGACTCTTCTTCGCGCGTATCGCGCAGACCCTCGAGGCGGTCCCCCCTTCCTCCCGACAACACGAAGCGAGCTTGTAAAATTCGATCTCGCAACGGCGGGTTTATTAAGGGACTCTCGACAACGAGGAAGAATACGCAAACGCGATTATATCGTCGTCCCCTCTGAACGAATGGCACGTGGAAGTGAATACAAAAAAAAAAAAAAAGAAAGATATCCAACACCCAGCGGCGTATTGCTTTCGAGAAGTTGACGACGTTCGTACAGGTAAGTCGTAAAATATCGATGGGACTCGCCGTGAAACCTCGAAGCGGTCTATAATTTTACCCACCCGACAACACGAAGCGAGCATAAAAAATTATTCGATCTCGCAACGGCGGGTGTGTTTCCAGACTCGCGACAACGAGGCTTCGCTCGGCGAAGCGGTCCCCTCTGAACGAACGACACGATCAAAACCCGAACA
>CAXAJV010000293.1:15000-20000 GCA_963969225.1 Xylocopa violacea | reverse complement strand
GCAAACGATGGACGCACGGGCGAACCGCACGCCACCGATTGGTTTTGATCTAATAAAAGCATTCCTCCCATCTCTGGTCGGAATTCTGATTTGCATGTATTAGCTCTAGAATTACCACAGTTATCCAAGTAATTTCGTGTACAATCTAAGAAACCATAACTGATTTAATGAGCCATTCGCGGTTTCACCTTAGTTCGGTATGTACTGAGACATGCATGGCTTAATCTTTGAGACAAGCATATGACTACTGGCAGGATCAACCAGGGAACCGTACCATGAGTCGTCTCTCTCTCTCTCTCTCTCCTCCTCCTCCTCTTTTTCACCATCATCATATCATCATCAACTCTTATAAGAGTAGTTTGCTCAACGTGTTTTTAGTCGTCGTCGGTTCTCTTAGAGACACCGATCGACGATACGAAATAATAATATATATATGTATATCGTTCGAATATCGCAATATTCGTCATAGTTTTGTTCAGTGGATGCGGCTGACGGGTCTTTCGGACCTCGCTCGAGCACATTATTTATTTTTTGTATTTCGTAAAATGCATCCTCGGTTAGCACATATGTTCAATAATACCGTGGTATTGCATTTTTTCCTCCTCTCCTTTTCCTTTCTTTTCTTTTCTTTCGAGAATGAGACACTCCCAAAAATCGTACGTTCCCAAAATCGACTTCACAAGTCGCCTTCCAACTGAACCGTGTCGAGTAAGCGCGTATACACTTCGCGCTGAAAATATACATCGTCTTTACCACGGACATATCCCCTTGCGAGGACTTGTCGGGTATCGACGAGCAAGCGCGTATACAATTTTCACGCTGGTTATATATTTTTGGGCACATTTTTGTCATTTATTGAATACATATTGTCACCTTTAATCGTCTATAGCACGGACATCTCTTGCGAGAACATGCTGGGCATCGACGATGCAAGCGCGTATACGATTTGTCACCGCTTGTTATATCGGTGTACGGCACCTTTTATCGTCTATAGCACGGACATCTCTTTCACGCTGGGCATTAAGATAGCGCGTACAGAGAACATGCTGGGCATCGACGATGCAAGCGCGTATGCAATTTTCACGCTGGGCAAATATCGCCGAAAGCACGGACATCTCTTTCACGCTGGGCATTAAGATAGCGCGTACAGAGAACATGCTGGTCATCAAGGCGAGGAAGCGCGTACAATTGCGTCACGCTGATTTATCGTACACCTTTTTTCTCCATCGTCTATAGCACGAACATCTCTTGCGAGAACATGCTGGGCAACGACGATGGCAAGCGGTTATAATCGTGTCACGCTGTATTGTTTAATATGTATATAAAGAATACCTTTTATCGTCTAATGCGCGAACGCGTAGTACCTCTTGGCACTCCATTTGACTATAACAGAGATACTACACACGCTCTCACACGCTGGGCATTATGATAGCGCGTACAGAGAAGCGTGCTGTTCGGCATAGACGAGCAAGCGCGTACAATTGTGTCACGCTGAAGTATATTTTTGTATCTCGCCCTCCTCAGGCGAGCTGGCGCGTACCAAGTGCGCGCTGGGCATTCGACACGGGACACCTTTTGGAAGTTCGTCGAGAGACTCCTCTGTTTCGTAACAGATCGTGTCGAAATGACATATACCATTTATTCTTTTGCCTTCTTCAGTGGATGCTTATTTTTTATTTTTTGTTTCGTTCCTCAACTCAGTGGATGCTCATTTTTATTTTTTTTTGTTGAGGAACTTGTTTGGTATATCATCGGTGTATATCTATCTTCATATACACCTTTCATGCGTATAGCATATTATGGACATTTCGTACACACATCTGGTACGTCCAAAAATTCAATATGTATCTCTAGAGTCCGTTCCGAGAGCTCGGAGCGTAAAGATTTAGAATCGATGCAAGGAAGGTACAATTTAACCGAGTAAAACTCGGATAAATGGTCACCAACGTCACCGTTGGACGCTCGCCACATATGGGCCATTCGGTCAAAGACACCGACCCGTGGCAATGCAGTGTGGAGAAAATTCGACAACCGACACGGGACAGAGCAGTCGAGAACGTATTCTCGAGGAGCGGTGGACTGCTTCTCAACCGAAGTCATAGAATAGCCACGCGCCCGACGCTACTCCGCCCGGCCGGCTCGAACCGACCTGTCTCCTTATAGATACGGAACGGCCGGCCGGGCGGTCGGCGCCGGCCGGGCTAACGCACGGGCGCTTACGGTGGTAAACTCCAGCGGCGACCGACCGTCCGGAAAGGCTGCTGTAACTTAGTCGCGCGGAGGCGCAAGTATAAAGTGCTATTAACGTTGAACTTTTATGAACGGAAATTGTTTAAACATAATGAATATATACGGAAAAACATATTTCTAGAATATAACGAATTTTAATCGATTTTAACATTGAAAAAACGCAGTTATAAAATACGAAGTCAACGAAAAACACGAAAAATCGAAAATCTGACACGTACAAATGAATTCTACAATCAAATTAATCGATATTACGAAAAAAAAACCAAGCGTTTATATAAAAAAATTACCGATAAATTGACAAAAACCGCCAGTCGTGTCGGTTTCGGGAGACTAAAAATTATAAATTCGACTAAACAATGCGCTAATAAATTCAATCAATAGCTTTCAATAAGGTTTCTGCAAAAAAATTGTTAGGTCAACGGTTTAATTTACGAGAAAATAGCGAAAAACCGCCGATCGTGTCGCTTCCGACCTCTCGTTGCGAATATTTTCTAAGTTCCCCGTCGTGTCGCTTCCGACCGCTCGGCGCGAATATTTTCTAAGTTCCCCGTCGTGTCGCTTCCGACCGCTCGGCGCGAATATTTTCTAAGTTCCCCGTCGTGTCGCTTCCGACCGCTCGGCGCGAATATTTTCTAAGTTCCCCGCCGTGTCGCTTCCGACCGCTCGGCGCGAATATTTTCTAAGTTCCCGGTCATGTCGCTTCCGACCTCTCGGTGGGAATATTTTACAATTTCACGGTCATGTCGCTTCCGACCTCTCGGTGGGAATATTTTACAATTTCACGGTCATGTCGCTTCCGACCTCTCGGTGGGAATATTTTACAATTTCACGGTCATGTCGCTTCCGACCTCTCGGTAGGAATATTTTTCAAATCTCCGGACGCATCGCTTCCTACATTTCGGTGAGGATATTTTTTACGTTTCTGAACGTATCGGTCCCGACCTCTTGGTGCGAATATTATATATATATATATATAACATAATATAACCTAACCTAATACAACCTGATCGCACGGTGCGAATATTTTCAAAGTTCCCCGCCGTGTCGCTTCCGACCTCTCGGCGCGAATATTTTCAAAGTCCCCGGTCGTGTCGGTCCCGACCGCTCGGCGCGAATATTTTCTAAGTTCCCCGCCGTGTCGCTTCCGACCGCTCGGCGCGAATATTTTCTAAGTTCCCCGCCGTGTCGCTTCCGACCGCTCGGCGCGAATATTTTCAAAGTCCCCGGCCGTGTCGCTTCCGAACTCTCGGCGCGAATATTTTCAAAGTCCCCGGTCGTGTCGGTCCCGACCGCTCGGCGCGAATATTTTCAAAGTCCCCGGTCGTGTCGGTCCCGACCGCTCGGCGCGAATATTTTCAAAGTCCCCGGTCGTGTCGGTCCCGACCGCTCGGCGCGAATATTTTCAAAGTCCCCGGTCGTGTCGGTCCCGACCGCTCGGCGCGAATATTTTCTAAGTTCCCCGTCGTGTCGCTTCCGACCGCTCGGCGCGAATATTTTCTAAGTTCCCCGCCGTGTCGCTTCCGACCGCTCGGCGCGAATATTTTCCAAGTTCCCGGTCATGTCGCTTCCGACCTCTCGGTGGGAATATTTTACAATTTCACGGTCATGTCGCTTCCGACCTCTCGGTGGGAATATTTTACAATTTCACGGTCATGTCGCTTCCGACCTCTCGGTAGGAATATTTTTCAAATCTCCGGACGCATCGCTTCCTACATTTCGGTGAGGATATTTTTTACGTTTCTGAACGTATCGGTCCCGACCTCTTGGTGCGAATATTATATATATATATATATATATATAACATAATATAACCTAACCTAATACAACCTGATCGCACGGTGCGAATATTTTCAAAGTTCCCCGCCGTGTCGCTTCCGACCTCTCGGCGCGAATATTTTCAAAGTCCCCGGTCGTGTCGGTCCCGACCGCTCGGCGCGAATATTTTCTAAGTTCCCCGCCGTGTCGCTTCCGACCGCTCGGCGCGAATATTTTCTAAGTTCCCCGCCGTGTCGCTTCCGACCGCTCGGCGCGAATATTTTCAAAGTCCCCGGCCGTGTCGCTTCCGAACTCTCGGCGCGAATATTTTCAAAGTCCCCGGTCGTGTCGGTCCCGACCGCTCGGCGCGAATATTTTCAAAGTCCCCGGTCGTGTCGGTCCCGACCGCTCGGCGCGAATATTTTCAAAGTCCCCGGTCGTGTCGGTCCCGACCGCTCGGCGCGAATATTTTCTAAGTTCCCCGTCGTGTCGCTTCCGACCGCTCGGCGCGAATATTTTCTAAGTTCCCCGCCGTGTCGCTTCCGACCGCTCGGCGCGAATATTTTCCAAGTTCCCGGTCATGTCGCTTCCGACCTCTCGGTGGGAATATTTTACAATTTCACGGTCATGTCGCTTCCGACCTCTCGGTGGGAATATTTTACAATTTCACGGTCATGTCGCTTCCGACCTCTCGGTAGGAATATTTTTCAAATCTCCGGACGCATCGCTTCCTACATTTCGGTGAGGATATTTTTTACGTTTCTGAACGTATCGGTCCCGACCTCTTGGTGCGAATATTATATATATATATATATATATATATAACATAATATAACCTAACCTAATACAACCTGATCGCACGGTGCGAATATTTTCAAAGTTCCCCGCCGTGTCGCTTCCGACCTCTCGGCGCGAATATTTTCAAAGTCCCCGGTCGTGTCGGTCCCGACCGCTCGGCGCGAATATTTTCTAAGTCCCCGGTCGTGTCGGTCCCG
>CAXAJV010000293.1:5000-7500 GCA_963969225.1 Xylocopa violacea | reverse complement strand
ATCGTGCGTTAAAGAGACGCGCGAAGAGTGGTCATGGTGTGTGGCGGGTGTGCGAATTTGGAATACGGAACAAAATCGGCAGTCGAAACACGAAGCGGTTCCCCGTGGGCGGTCGTCCGGTTAAACGAACGACTCACGACGCCACGAAGAACTCGCGCGAGTCCGTGATCGACACCGTCGATTTCCGTGAACCCGTTTAACGCACGCCGCACGCGCGCACACGTTACACCAGTCGCATATAGTCTCGGGGCACGGCCACAGACGACTCGGACGAACGTCCAACGATCGCTCGTACGTCGCGTATCGCTCCTCTTTTTCCCTTTCGGTGCGCCCGAACTCAGAAACGTTCGTAAATGGAATTCGAATGAACGACGGCGGGCAGATTCGAGCACCGGAGAGAAAAGATTCGACGAAACGCAACGCAAGCAGTATTCTGGTTACGTGAACGACCCTCAGCTAGGCGTGGTCCAGGAATTGTATCCGTGGACCGCAATGTGCGTTCGAAATGTCGATGTTCATGTGTCCTGCAGTTCACACGTTGACGCGCAATTAGCTGCGTTCTTCATCGACCCACGAGCCAAGTGATCCACCGTTCAGGGTAATCGTATATGTATATTTTTTATTAATTGTTAAGTCTCTTCGTACTAAGTTTCGAACAAGTCGAGACCCAAACGTCTCCGGCGAAGGAGACGCGGGCGTCGCCCGAATTCTCGGCGACACGATACCGTCCTACGGATGAAACGGACACGCCTGTTTCAGGGTGTTTAGGATACATCCTTTCGGATTCACGCCAGTGTGCCACGCGTCCAGGTAGATAAAATTTTTCGAAAATTCGTTAGGACTCTTCTTCGCGCGTATCGCGCAGACCCTCGAGGCGGTCCCCCCTTCCTCCCGACAACACGAAGCGAGCTTGTAAAATTCGATCTCGCAACGGCGGGTTTATTAAGGGACTCTCGACAACGAGGAAGAATACGCAAACGCGATTATATCGTCGTCCCCTCTGAACGAATGGCACGTGGAAGTGAATACAAAAAAAAAAAAAAAGAAAGATATCCAACACCCAGCGGCGTATTGCTTTCGAGAAGTTGACGACGTTCGTACAGGTAAGTCGTAAAATATCGATGGGACTCGCCGTGAAACCTCGAAGCGGTCTATAATTTTACCCACCCGACAACACGAAGCGAGCATAAAAAATTATTCGATCTCGCAACGGCGGGTGTGTTTCCAGACTCGCGACAACGAGGCTTCGCTCGGCGAAGCGGTCCCCTCTGAACGAACGACACGATCAAAACCCGAACACAGGTGCGTGGTACAAGTTCCTCAAATTCCACGATCCACTGCACGATCTGTGCTTCAGAGCTCAGGTGATAAAAAAAAAAAAAAATTCGTTGGGACTCGGCCGCCAAAGCCTCGAGCGGTCTACCGTTTTTCCCCGGCAACACGAAGCGAGTATAAATTATTCGATCTCGCAACGGCCGGTTTCTCAGACTCTCGACAACGAGGCTATGGCAAAAAGCAAGTCCCCTCTGAGCTTGCAGCACAATTGTGAAACGGGAAAACGAACAAGTACCAGCGGCGTATTGCTTTCACGCAGAGACGCAAAATAATGGTACACACTCGACCTGTCGAATATGCAAAGTCGACGACATAACTTACCGTTCGGGTAAGAAAAATTCGTTAGGACTCGTCGGTTAACAACACCAACACCTCGAGCGCGGTCTGTATAATTTTATTTACCCGACAACACGAAGCGAGCATAATAAATGAGATTCGATCTCGCAACGGCGGGTTCATTATACAGACTCTAATCGCCAACGAGGCTTGGCCCGACGAATCGTCCCCTCCGAACGGAACGGTACGATCGACATTAACACAACCAGGGTACGCGGCGCGACACCACGCTCTTAACGAATTCGAAGTCGACGACGATCGTCGTTCGGGTAAAGATTCGTTGGGACTCGCCGTCGTACACAGCCTCGAGGCGGTCTGTTTCACCCGACAACGCGAAGCGAGCATAATATTGTTCGATCTCGCAACGGCACGGGTTTTCACAGACTCTCGACAACGAGGCTTGGCGGCGACGAATCGTCCCCTCCGAACGGAACGGTACGATCGACTAAAACAGGATACGCGCGACACACGCTCTTAAAGGAATTCGAAGTCGACGACGGCGCGTCCGTTCGGGTGAAGATTCGTTGGGACTCGCCGCACGCGCAGCCTCTGAGCGGTCCAATTTAACCTGCGACACGAAGCGAGCATAAAATGGTTCGATCTCGCAACGGCAACGGGTTTTCATAGACTCTATGAGAGCGAGGCTTGGCGGCGACGAATCGTCCCCTCCGAACGGAACGGTACGATCGACTAAAACAGGATACGCGCGACACACGCTCTTAAAAGAAATCGAAGTCGACGACGGCGCGTCCGTTCGGGTGAATGATTCGTTGGGACTCGCCGCACGCGCAGCCTCTGAGCGGTCCAATTTAACCTGCGACACGAAGCG
>CAXAJV010000292.1:0-64000 GCA_963969225.1 Xylocopa violacea | reverse complement strand
CTGTAGACGTATATAATATCCCAACCGAGATGTACGGGACGGCAGGAACGGGATTCCGTAAAACATTACCAGCGAGGGGCTAGATGGGTTAGGTGAGGATGTGATACGTTATAGACCTATATAATGTTCCCGCCGAGAAGAAGGGGCCGATACGCCAGGAATGTTGTAAAATACTACATTCGAGATGATAGCTTGCCTTAGGTTAGGATATATAACGCTATAGACGTATATAATATTCCAACCGAGATGTACGGGACGTCACGATCGGGATTCTGTAAAACATTAACAGCGAGGGCCTAGATGTGTTAGGTTAGGTTATATTACGTTATAGACGAATATAATGTTCCCACCGAGAAGTAGAGGACGATACGCCAGGAATGTTGTAAAATACTACATCCAAGATGTTAGCCTGCCTTACGTTAGGATATATATATCGCTGTAGACGTATATAATATCCCAACCGAGATGTACGGGACGGCAGGAACGCGATTCTGTAAAACATTACCAGCGAGGGGCTAGATGGGTTAGGTTAGGTTGTGATACGTTATAGACGTATATAATGTTCCCACCGAGAAGTAGGGGCCGACCCACCAGGCATGTTGGAAAATACTGCATCCGAGATGATAGCCTGCCTTAGGTTAGGATATATAACGCTATAGACGTATATAATGTCCCAACCGAGACGTACGGGACGACACGAACGGGTTTCTGTAGAACATTACCAGCGAGGGGCTAGATGTGTTAGGTTAGGTTATATTATGTTATAGACCTATATAATGTTCCCACCGAGAAGTAGGGGCCGATACGCCAGGAATGTTGTAAAATGCTACATCCGAGATCTTAGCCTGCCTTACGTTAGGATATATATCGCTGTAGACGTATATAATATCCCAACCGAGATGTACGGGACGACAGGAACGGAATTCTGTAAAACATTACCAGCGAGGGGCTAGATGGGTTAGGTGAGGATGTGATACGTTATAGACGTATATAATGCTCCCACCGAGAAGAAGGGGCCGATACGCCAGGAATGTTGTGAAATACTACATCCGAGATGATAGCCTGCCTTAGGTTAGGATATATAACGCCATAGACTTATATAATATGTCAACCGAGATGTACGGGACGAAACGAACGGGATTCTGTAAAACATTACCAGCGAGGGGCTAGATGGGTTAGGTTAGGTTGTGATACGTTATAGACGTATATAATGTTCCCACCGAGAAGTAGGGGCCGATACGCCAGGAATGTTGTAAAATACTACATCCGAGATGATAGCTTGCCTTAGGTTAGGATATATAACGCTATAGAATTATATAATATCTCATCCGAGATGTATGGGACGCAACGAACGCTATACTGTAAAACATTACCAGCGAGGGGCTAGATGTGTTAGGTTAGGTTATATTAAGTTATATACCTATATAATGTTCCCACCGAGAAGTAGGGGCCGATACGCCAGGAATGTTGTGAAATACTACATCCGAGATGATGGCCTGCCTTACGTTAGGATATATATCGCTGTAGACGTATATAATATCCCAATCGAGATGTCCGGGACGACAGGAACGGGATTCTGTAAAACATTACCAGCGAGGGGCTAGATGGGTTAGGTGAGGATGTGATACGTTATAGACGTATATAATGTTCCCACCGAGAAGAAGGGGCCGATACGCCAGGAATGTTGTAAAATACTACATCCGAGATGATAGCTTGCCTTAGGTTAGGATATATAACGCTATAGACGTATATAATATCCCAACCGAGATGTACGGGACGGCAGGAACGGGATTCTGTAAAAGATTACCAGCGAGGGGCTAGATGTGTTAGGTTAGGTTATATTACGTTATAGACCTATATAATGTTCCCACCGAGAAGTAGGGGCCGTTACGCCAGGAATGTTGTGAAATACTACATTCGAGATGATAGCTTGCCTTAGGTTAGGATATATAACGCTATAGACGTATATAATATTCCAACCGAGATGTACGGGACGTCACGAACGGTATTCTGTAAAACATTAACAGCGAGGGCCTAGATGTGTTAGGTTAGGTTATATTACGTTATAGACGAATATAATGTTCCACCGAGAAGTAGAGGCCGATACGCCAGGAATGTTGTAAAATACTACATCCGAGATGTTAGCCTGCCTTACGTTAGGATATGTATATCGCTGTAGACGTATATAATATCCCAACCGAGATGTACGGGACGGCAGGAACGGGATTCTGTAAAACATTACCAGCGAGGGGCTAGATGGGTTAGGTTAGGTTGTGACACGTTATAGACGTATATAATGTTCCCACCGAGAAGAAGGGGCCTATACGCCAGGAATGTTGTGAAATCCTACATCCGAGATGATAGCCTGCCTTAGGTTAGGATATATAACGCTATAGACTTATATAATATCTCAACCGAGATGTACGGGACGAAACGAACGGGATTCTGTAAAACATTACCAGCGAGGGGCCAGATGGGTTAGGTTAGGTTATGTTACGTTATAGACGAATATAATGTTCCCACCGAGAAGTAGGGGCCGATACGCCAGGAATGTTGTAAAATACTACATCCGAGATGATAGCTTGCCTTAGGTTAGGATATATAACGCTATAGAATTATATAATATCTCATCCGAGATGTACGGGACGCAACGAACGGGATTCTGTAAAACATTACCAGCGAGGGGCTAGATGGGTTAGGTGAGGATGTGATACGTTATAGACGTATATAATGTTCCCACCGAGAAGAAGGGGCCGATACGCCAGGAATGTTGTAAAATACTACATGAGAGATGATGGCCTGCCTTAGGTTAGGATATATAACGCTATAGACGTATATAATATTCCAACCGAGATGTACGGTACGTCACGAACGGGATTCTGTAAAACATCACCAGCGAGGGGCTAGATGTGTTAGGTTAGGGTATATTACGTAATAGACGAATATAATGTTCCCACCGAGAAGTAGGGGCCGATACGCCAGGAATGTTGTAAAATACTACATCCGAGATGTTAGCCTGCCTTACGTTAGGATATATATCGCTGTAGACGTATATAATATCCCAACCGAGATGTACGGGACGGCAGGAACGGGATTCCGTAAAACATTACCAGCGAGGGGCTAGATGTGTTAGGTTAGGTTATATTACGTTATAGACCTATATAATGTTCCCGCCGAGAAGAAGGGGCCGATACGCCAGGAATGTTGTAAAATACTACATTCGAGATGGTAGCTTGCCTTAGGTTAGGATATATAACGCTATAGACGTATATAATATTCCAACCGAGATGTACGGGACGTCACGATCGGGATTCTGTAAAACATTAAGAGCGAGGGCCTAGATGTGTTAGGTTAGGTTATATTACGTTATAGACGAATATAATGTTCCCACCGAGAAGTAGAGGACGATACGCCAGGAATGTTGTAAAATACTACATCCAAGATGTTAGCCTGCCTTACGTTAGGATATATATATCGCTGTAGACGTATATAATATCCCAACCGAGATGTACGGGACGGCAGGAACGCGATTCTGTAAAACATTACCAGCGAGGGGCTAGATGGGTTAGGTTAGGTTGTGATACGTTATAGACGTATATAATGTTCCCACCGAGAAGTAGGGGCCGACCCACCAGGCATGTTGGAAAATACTGCATCCGAGATGATAGCCTGCCTTAGGTTAGGATATATAACGCTATAGACGTATATAATGTCCCAACCGAGACGTACGGGACGACACGAACGGGTTTCTGTAGAACATTACCAGCGAGGGGCTAGATGGGTTAGGTGAGGATGTGATACGTTATAGACGTATATAATGTTCCCACCGAGAAGAAGGGGCCGATACGCCAGGAATGTTGTAAAATACTACATCCGAGATGATAGCTTGCCTTAGGTTAGGATATATAACGCTATAGACGTATATAATATCCCAACCGAGATGTACGGGACGGCAGGAACGGGATTCTGTAAAAGATTACCAGCGAGGGGCTAGATGTGTTAGGTTAGGTTATATTACGTTATAGACCTATATAATGTTCCCACCGAGAAGTAGGGGCCGTTACGCCAGGAATGTTGTGAAATACTACATTCGAGATGATAGCTTGCCTTAGGTTAGGATATATAACGCTATAGACGTATATAATATTCCAACCGAGATGTACGGGACGTCACGAACGGTATTCTGTAAAACATTAACAGCGAGGGCCTAGATGTGTTAGGTTAGGTTATATTACGTTATAGACGAATATAATGTTCCACCGAGAAGTAGAGGCCGATACGCCAGGAATGTTGTAAAATACTACATCCGAGATGTTAGCCTGCCTTACGTTAGGATATGTATATCGCTGTAGACGTATATAATATCCCAACCGAGATGTACGGGACGGCAGGAACGGGATTCTGTAAAACATTACCAGCGAGGGGCTAGATGGGTTAGGTTAGATTGTGACACGTTATAGACGTATATAATGTTCCCACCGAGAAGTAGGGGCCGACTCACCAGGAATGTTGGAAAATACTGCATCCGAGATGATAGCCTGCCTTAGGTTAGGATATATAACGCTATAGACGTATATAATGTCCCAACCGAGACGTACGGGACGACACGAACGGGATCCTGTAGAACATTACCAGCGAGGGGCTAGATGTGTTAGGTTAGGTTATATTATGTTATAGACCTATATAATGTTCCCACCGAGAAGTAGAGGACGATACGCCAGGAATGTTGTAAAATACTACATCCAAGATGTTAGCCTGCCTTACGTTAGGATATATATCGCTGTAGACGTATATAATATCCCAACCGAGATGTACGGGACGGCAGGAACGCGATTCTGTAAAACATTACCAGCGAGGGGCTAGATGGGTTAGGTTAGGTTGTGATACGTTATAGACGTATATAATGTTCCCACCGAGAAGTAGGGGCCGTTACGCCAGGAATGTTGTGAAATACTACATTCGAGATGATAGCTTGCCTTAGGTTAGGATATATAACGCTATAGACGTATATAATATTCCAACCGAGATGTACGGGACGTCACGAACGGTATTCTGTAAAACATTAACAGCGAGGGCCTAGATGTGTTAGGTTAGGTTATATTACGTTATAGACGAATATAATGTTCCACCGAGAAGTAGAGGCCGATACGCCAGGAATGTTGTAAAATACTACATCCGAGATGTTAGCCTGCCTTACGTTAGGATATGTATATCGCTGTAGACGTATATAATATCCCAACCGAGATGTACGGGACGGCAGGAACGGGATTCTGTAAAACATTACCAGCGAGGGGCTAGATGGGTTAGGTTAGGTTGTGACACGTTATAGACGTATATAATGTTCCCACCGAGAAGTAGGGTCCGACTCACCAGGAATGTTGGAAAATACTGCATCCGAGATGATAGCCTGCCTTAGGTTAGGATATATAACGCTATAGACGTATATAATGTCCCAACCGAGACGTAAGGGACGACACGAACGGGATCCTGTAGAACATTACCAGCGAGGGGCTAGATGTGTTAGGTTAGGTTATATTATGTTATAGACCTATATAATGTTCCCACCGAGAAGTAGGGGCCGATACGCCAGGAATGTTGTAAAATGCTACATCCGAGATGTTAGCCGGCCTTACGTTAGGATATATATCGCTGTAGACGTATATAATATCCCAACCGAGATGTACGGGACGACAGGAACGGGATTCTGTAAAACATTACCAGCGAGGGGCTAGATGGGTTAGGTGAGGATGTGATACGTTATAGACGTATATAATGCTCCCACCGAGAAGAAGGGGCCTATACGCCAGGAATGTTGTGAAATACTACATCCGAGATGATAGCCTGCCTTAGGTTAGGATATATAACGCTATAGACTTATATAATATCTCAACCGAGATGTACGGGACGAAACGAACGGGATTCTGTAAAACATTACCAGCGAGGGGCCAGATGGGTTAGGTTAGGTTATGTTACGTTATAGACGAATATAATGTTCCCACCGAGAAGTAGGGGCCGATACGCCAGGAATGTTGTAAAATACTACATCCGAGATGATAGCTTGCCTTAGGTTAGGATATATAACGCTATAGAATTATATAATATCTCATCCGAGATGTACGGGACGCAACGAACGGGATTCTGTAAAACATTACCAGCGAGGGGCTAGATGGGTTAGGTGAGGATGTGATACGTTATAGACGTATATAATGTTCCCACCGAGAAGAAGGGGCCGATACGCCAGGAATGTTGTAAAATACTACATGAGAGATGATGGCCTGCCTTAGGTTAGGATATATAACGCTATAGACGTATATAATATTCCAACCGAGATGTACGGTACGTCACGAACGGGATTCTGTAAAACATCACCAGCGAGGGGCTAGATGTGTTAGGTTAGGGTATATTACGTAATAGACGAATATAATGTTCCCACCGAGAAGTAGGGGCCGATACGCCAGGAATGTTGTAAAATACTACATCCGAGATGTTAGCCTGCCTTACGTTAGGATATATATCGCTGTAGACGTATATAATATCCCAACCGAGATGTACGGGACGGCAGGAACGGGATTCCGTAAAACATTACCAGCGAGGGGCTAGATGTGTTAGGTTAGGTTATATTACGTTATAGACCTATATAATGTTCCCGCCGAGAAGAAGGGGCCGATACGCCAGGAATGTTGTAAAATACTACATTCGAGATGATAGCTTGCCTTAGGTTAGGATATATAACGCTATAGACGTATATAATATTCCAACCGAGATGTACGGGACGTCACGATCGGGATTCTGTAAAACATTAACAGCGAGGGCCTAGATGTGTTAGGTTAGGTTATATTACGTTATAGACGAATATAATGTTCCCACCGAGAAGTAGAGGACGATACGCCAGGAATGTTGTAAAATACTACATCCAAGATGTTAGCCTGCCTTACGTTAGGATATATATATCGCTGTAGACGTATATAATATCCCAACCGAGATGTACGGGACGGCAGGAACGCGATTCTGTAAAACATTACCAGCGAGGGGCTAGATGGGTTAGGTTAGGTTGTGATACGTTATAGACGTATATAATGTTCCCACCGAGAAGTAGGGGCCGACCCACCAGGCATGTTGGAAAATACTGCATCCGAGATGATAGCCTGCCTTAGGTTAGGATATATAACGCTATAGACGTATATAATGTCCCAACCGAGACGTACGGGACGACACGAACGGGTTTTTGTAGAACATTACCAGCGAGGGGCTAGATGGGTTAGGTGAGGATGTGATACGTTATAGACGTATATAATGTTCCCACCGAGAAGAAGGGGCCGATACGCCAGGAATGTTGTAAAATACTACATCCGAGATGATAGCTTGCCTTAGGTTAGGATATATAACGCTATAGACGTATATAATATCCCAACCGAGATGTACGGGACGGCAGGAACGGGATTCTGTAAAAGATTACCAGCGAGGGGCTAGATGTGTTAGGTTAGGTTATATTACGTTATAGACCTATATAATGTTCCCACCGAGAAGTAGGGGCCGTTACGCCAGGAATGTTGTGAAATACTACATTCGAGATGATAGCTTGCCTTAGGTTAGGATATATAACGCTATAGACGTATATAATATTCCAACCGAGATGTACGGGACGTCACGAACGGTATTCTGTAAAACATTAACAGCGAGGGCCTAGATGTGTTAGGTTAGGTTATATTACGTTATAGACGAATATAATGTTCCACCGAGAAGTAGAGGCCGATACGCCAGGAATGTTGTAAAATACTACATCCGAGATGTTAGCCTGCCTTACGTTAGGATATGTATATCGCTGTAGACGTATATAATATCCCAACCGAGATGTACGGGACGGCAGGAACGGGATTCTGTAAAACATTACCAGCGAGGGGCTAGATGGGTTAGGTTAGGCTGTGACACGTTATAGACGTATATAATGTTCCCACCGAGAAGTAGGGGCCGACTCACCAGGAATGTTGGAAAATACTGCATCCGAGATGATAGCCTGCCTTAGGTTAGGATATATAAAGCTATAGACTTATATAATATCTCAACCGAGATGTACGGGACGAAACGAAAGGGATTCTGTAAAAGATTACCAGCGAGGGGCTAGATGGGTTAGGTTAGGTTGTGATACGTTATAGACGTATATAATGTTCCCACCGAGAAGTAGGGCCCGACCCACCAGGAATGTTGTAAAATACTGCATCCGAGATGATAGCCTGCCTTAGGTTAGGATATATAACGCTATAGACGTATATAATGTCCCAACCGAGACGTACGGGACGACACGAACGGGATCCTGTAGAACATTACCAGCGAGGGGCTAGATGTGTTAGGTTAGGTTATATTATGTTATAGACCTATATAATGTTCCCACCGAGAAGTAGGGGCCGATACGCCAGGAATGTTGTAAAATGCTACATCCGAGATGTTAGCCTGCCTTACGTTAGGATATATATCGCTCTAGACGTATATAATATCCCAACCGAGATGTACGGGACGAAACGAACGGGATTCTGTAAAACATTACCAGCGAGGGGCTAGATGGGTTAGGTTAGGTTGTGATATGTTATAGACGTATATAATGCTCCCACCGAGAAGAAGGGGCCGATACGCCAGGAATGTTGTGAAATACTACATCCGAGATGATAGCCTGCCTTAGGTTAGGATATATAACGCCATAGACTTATATAATATCTCAACCGAGATGTACGGGACGAAACGAACGGTATTCTGTAAAACATTACCAGCGAGGGGCTAGATGGGTTAGGTTAGGTTGTGATACGTTATAGACGTATATAATGTTCCCACCGAGAAGTAGGGGCCGATACGCCAGGAATGTTGTAAAATACTACATCCGAGATGATAGCTTGCCTTAGGTTAGGATATATAACGCTATAGACTTATATAATATCTCAACCGAGATGTACGGGACGAAACGAACGGGATTCTGTAAAACATTACCAGCGAGGGGCTAGATGGGTTAGGTTAGGTTGTGATACGTTATAGACGTATATAATGTTCCCACCGAGAAGTAGGGGCCGATACGCCAGGAATGTTGTAAAATACTACATCCGAGATGATAGCTTGCCTTAGGTTAGTATATATAACGCTATAGAATTATATAATATCTCATCCGAGATGTATGGGACGCAACGAACGCTATTCTGTAAAACATTACCAGCGAGGGGCTAGATGTGTTAGGTTAGGTTATATTAAGTTATATACCTATATAATATTCCCACCGAGAAGTAGGGGCCGATACGCCAGGAATGTTGTGAAATACTACATCCGAGATGATAGCCTGCCTTACGTTAGGATATATATCGCTGTAGACGTATATAATATCCCAATCGAGATGTCCGGGACGACAGGAACGGGATTCTGTAAAACATTACCAGCGAGGGGCTAGATGGGTTAGGTGAGGATGTGATACGTTATAGACGTATATAATGTTCCCACCGAGAAGAAGGGGCCGATACGCCAGGAATGTTGTAAAATACTACATGAGAGATGATGGCCTGCCTTAGGTTAGGATATATAACGCTATAGACGTATATAATATTCCAACCGAGATGTACGGTACGTCACGAACGGGATTCTGTAAAACATCACCAGCGAGGGGCTAGATGTGTTAGGTTAGGGTATATTACGTAATAGACGAATATAATGTTCCCACCGAGAAGTAGGGGCCGATACGCCAGGAATGTTGTAAAATACTACATCCGAGATGTTAGCCTGCCTTACGTTAGGATATATATCGCTGTAGACGTATATAATATCCCAACCGAGATGTACGGGACGGCAGGAACGGGATCCTGTAGAACATTACCAGCGAGGGGCTAGATGTGTTAGGTTAGGTTATATTATGTTATAGACCTATATAATGTTCCCACCGAGAAGTAGGGGCCGATACGCCAGGAATGTTGTGAAATACTACATCCGAGATGATAGCCTGCCTTAGGTTAGGATATATAACGCTATAGACTTATATAATATCTCAACCGAGATGTACGGGACGAAACGAACGGGATTCTGTAAAACATTACCAGCGAGGGGCCAGATGGGTTAGGTTAGGTTATGTTACGTTATAGACGAATATAATGTTCCCACCGAGAAGTAGGGGCCGATACGCCAGGAATGTTGTAAAATACTACATCCGAGATGATAGCTTGCCTTAGGTTAGGATATATAACGCTATAGAATTATATAATATCTCATCCGAGATGTACGGGACGCAACGAACGGGATTCTGTAAAACATTACCAGCGAGGGGCTAGATGGGTTAGGTGAGGATGTGATACGTTATAGACGTATATAATGTTCCCACCGAGAAGAAGGGGCCGATACGCCAGGAATGTTGTAAAATACTACATGAGAGATGATGGCCTGCCTTAGGTTAGGATATATAACGCTATAGACGTATATAATATTCCAACCGAGATGTACGGTACGTCACGAACGGGATTCTGTAAAACATCACCAGCGAGGGGCTAGATGTGTTAGGTTAGGGTATATTACGTAATAGACGAATATAATGTTCCCACCGAGAAGTAGGGGCCGATACGCCAGGAATGTTGTAAAATACTACATCCGAGATGTTAGCCTGCCTTACGTTAGGATATATAACGCTATAGACGTATATAATATCCCAACCGAGATGTACGGGACGGCAGGAACGGGATTCTGTAAAAGATTACCAGCGAGGGGCTAGATGTGTTAGGTTAGGTTATATTACGTTATAGACCTATATAATGTTCCCACCGAGAAGTAGGAGCCGTTACGCCAGGAATGTTGTGAAATACTACATTCGAGATGATAGCTTGCCTTAGGTTAGGATATATAACGCTATAGACGTATATAATATTCCAACCGAGATGTACGGGACGTCACGAACGGTATTCTGTAAAACATTAACAGCGAGGGCCTAGATGTGTTAGGTTAGGTTATATTACGTTATAGACGAATATAATGTTCCACCGAGAAGTAGAGGCCGATACGCCAGGAATGTTGTAAAATACTACATCCGAGATGTTAGCCTGCCTTACGTTAGGATATGTATATCGCTGTAGACGTATATAATATCCCAACCGAGATGTACGGGACGGCAGGAACGGGATTCTGTAAAACATTACCAGCGAGGGGCTAGATGGGTTAGGTTAGGTTGTGACACGTTATAGACGTATATAATGTTCCCACCGAGAAGTAGGGGCCGACTCACCAGGAATGTTGGAAAATACTGCATCCGAGATGATAGCCTGCCTTAGGTTAGGATATATAACGCTATAGACGTATATAATGTCCCAACCGAGACGTACGGGACGACACGAACGGGATCCTGTAGAACATTACCAGCGAGGGGCTAGATGTGTTAGGTTAGGTTATATTATGTTATAGACCTATATAATGTTCCCACCGAGAAGTAGGGGCCGATACGCCAGGAATGTTGTAAAATGCTACATCCGAGATGTTAGCCGGCCTTACGTTAGGATATATATCGCTGTAGACGTATATAATATCCCAACCGAGATGTACGGGACGACAGGAACGGGATTCTGTAAAACATTACCAGCGAGGGGCTAGATGGGTTAGGTGAGGATGTGATACGTTATAGACGTATATAATGCTCCCACCGAGAAGAAGGGGCCTATACGCCAGGAATGTTGTGAAATACTACATCCGAGATGATAGCCTGCCTTAGGTTAGGATATATAACGCTATAGACTTATATAATATCTCAACCGAGATGTACGGGACGAAACGAACGGGATTCTGTAAAACATTACCAGCGAGGGGCCAGATGGGTTAGGTTAGGTTATGTTACGTTATAGACGAATATAATGTTCCCATCGAGAAGTAGGGGCCGATACGCTAGGAATGTTGTAAAATACTACATCCGAGATGATAGCTTGCCTTAGGTTAGGATATATAACGCTATAGAATTATATAATATCTCATCCGAGATGTACGGGACGCAACGAACGGGATTCTGTAAAACATTACCAGCGAGGGGCTAGATGGGTTAGGTGAGGATGTGATACGTTATAGACGTATATAATGTTCCCACCGAGAAATAGGGGCCGATACGCCAGGCATGTTGTAAAATACTGCATCCGAGATGATAGCCTGCCTTAGGTTAGGATATATAACGCTGTAGACGTATATAATATCCCAATCGAGACGTACGGAACGACACGAACGGGATTCTGTAAAATATTACCAGCGAGGGGCTAGATGGGTTAGGTTAGGTTATGTTACGTTATAGACGTGTATAATGTTCCCACCGAGAAGTAGAGCCGATACGCCAGGAATGGCGTAAAATACTGCATCCGAGATGTCAGCCTGCCTGACGTTAGGATATATATCGCTCTAGACGTATATAATATTCCAACCGAGATGTACGGGACGTCACGACCGGGATTCTGTAAAACATTACCAGCGAGGGGCTAGATGTGTTAGGTTAAGTTATATTACGTTATAGACGAATATAATGTTCCCACCGAGAAGAAGGGGCCGATACGCCAGGAATGTTGTAAAATACTACATGAGAGATGATGGCCTGCCTTAGGTTAGGATATATAACGCTATAGACGTATATAATATTCCAACCGAGATGTACGGTACGTCACGAACGGGATTCTGTAAAACATCACCAGCGAGGGGCTAGATGTGTTAGGTTAGGGTATATTACGTAATAGACGAATATAATGTTCCCACCGAGAAGTAGGGGCCGATACGCCAGGAATGTTGTAAAATACTACATCCGAGATGTTAGCCTGCCTTACGTTAGGATATATATCGCTGTAGACGTATATAATATCCCAACCGAGATGTACGGGACGGCAGGAACGGGATTCCGTAAAACATTACCAGCGAGGGGCTAGATGTGTTAGGTTAGGTTATATTACGTTATAGACCTATATAATGTTCCCGCCGAGAAGAAGGGGCCGATACGCCAGGAATGTTGTAAAATACTACATTCGAGATGATAGCTTGCCTTAGGTTAGGATATATAACGCTATAGACGTATATAATATTCCAACCGAGATGTACGGGACGTCACGATCGGGATTCTGTAAAACATTAACAGCGAGGGCCTAGATGTGTTAGGTTAGGTTATATTACGTTATAGACGAATATAATGTTCCCACCGAGAAGTAGAGGACGATACGCCAGGAATGTTGTAAAATACTACATCCAAGATGTTAGCCTGCCTTACGTTAGGATATATATATCGCTGTAGACGTATATAATATCCCAACCGAGATGTACGGGACGGCAGGAACGCGATTCTGTAAAACATTACCAGCGAGGGGCTAGATGGGTTAGGTTAGGTTGTGATACGTTATAGACGTATATAATGTTCCCACCGAGAAGTAGGGGCCGACCCACCAGGCATGTTGGAAAATACTGCATCCGAGATGATAGCCTGCCTTAGGTTAGGATATATAACGCTATAGACGTATATAATGTCCCAACCGAGACGTACGGGACGACACGAACGGGTTTCTGTAGAACATTACCAGCGAGGGGCTAGATGGGTTAGGTGAGGATGTGATACGTTACAGACGTATATAATGTTCCCACCGAGAAGAAGGGGCCGATACGCCAGGAATGTTGTAAAATACTACATCCGAGATGATAGCTTGCCTTAGGTTAGGATATATAACGCTATAGACGTATATAATATCCCAACCGAGATGTACGGGACGGCAGGAACGGGATTCTGTAAAAGATTACCAGCGAGGGGCTAGATGTGTTAGGTTAGGTTATATTACGTTATAGACCTATATAATGTTCCCACCGAGAAGTAGGGGCCGATACGCCAGGAATGTTGTGAAATACTACATCCGAGATGATAGCCTGCCTTACGTTAGGATATATATCGCTGTAGACGTATATAATATCCCAATCGAGATGTCCGGGACGACAGGAACGGGATTCTGTAAAACATTACCAGCGAGGGGCTAGATGGGTTAGGTGAGGATGTGATACGTTATAGACGTATATAATGTTCCCACCGAGAAGAAGGGGCCGATACGCCAGGAATGTTGTAAAATACTACATGAGAGATGATGGCCTGCCTTAGGTTAGGATATATAACGCTATAGACGTATATAATATTCCAACCGAGATGTACGGTACGTCACGAACGGGATTCTGTAAAACATCACCAGCGAGGGGCTAGATGTGTTAGGTTAGGGTATATTACGTAATAGACGAATATAATGTTCCCACCGAGAAGTAGGGGCCGATACGCCAGGAATGTTGTAAAATACTACATCCGAGATGTTAGCCTGCCTTACGTTAGGATATATATCGCTGTAGACGTATATAATATCCCAACCGAGATGTACGGGACGGCAGGAACGGGATCCTGTAGAACATTACCAGCGAGGGGCTAGATGTGTTAGGTTAGGTTATATTATGTTATAGACCTATATAATGTTCCCACCGAGAAGTAGGGGCCGATACGCCAGGAATGTTGTGAAATACTACATCCGAGATGATAGCCTGCCTTAGGTTAGGATATATAACGCTATAGACTTATATAATATCTCAACCGAGATGTACGGGACGAAACGAACGGGATTCTGTAAAACATTACCAGCGAGGGGCCAGATGGGTTAGGTTAGGTTATGTTACGTTATAGACGAATATAATGTTCCCACCGAGAAGTAGGGGCCGATCCGCCAGGAATGTTGTAAAATACTACATCCGAGATGATAGCTTGCCTTAGGTTAGGATATATAACGCTATAGAATTATATAATATCTCATCCGAGATGTACGGGACGCAACGAACGGGATTCTGTAAAACATTACCAGCGAGGGGCTAGATGGGTTAGGTGAGGATGTGATACGTTATAGACGTATATAATGTTCCCACCGAGAAGAAGGGGCCGATACGCCAGGAATGTTGTAAAATACTACATGAGAGATGATGGCCTGCCTTAGGTTAGGATATATAACGCTATAGACGTATATAATATTCCAACCGAGATGTACGGTACGTCACGAACGGGATTCTGTAAAACATCACCAGCGAGGGGCTAGATGTGTTAGGTTAGGGTATATTACGTAATAGACGAATATAATGTTCCCACCGAGAAGTAGGGGCCGATACGCCAGGAATGTTGTAAAATACTACATCCGAGATGTTAGCCTGCCTTACGTTAGGATATATATCGCTGTAGACGTATATAATATCCCAACCGAGATGTACGGGACGGCAGGAACGGGATTCCGTAAAACATTACCAGCGAGGGGCTAGATGTGTTAGGTTAGGTTATATTACGTTATAGACCTATATAATGTTCCCGCCGAGAAGAAGGGGCCGATACGCCAGGAATGTTGTAAAATACTACATTCGAGATGATAGCTTGCCTTAGGTTAGGATATATAACGCTATAGACGTATATAATATTCCAACCGAGATGTACGGGACGTCACGATCGGGATTCTGTAAAACATTAACAGCGAGGGCCTAGATGTGTTAGGTTAGGTTATATTACGTTATAGACGAATATAATGTTCCCACCGAGAAGTAGAGGACGATACGCCAGGAATGTTGTAAAATACTACATCCAAGATGTTAGCCTGCCTTACGTTAGGATATATATATCGCTGTAGACGTATATAATATCCCAACCGAGATGTACGGGACGGCAGGAACGCGATTCTGTAAAACATTACCAGCGAGGGGCTAGATGGGTTAGGTTAGGTTGTGATACGTTATAGACGTATATAATGTTCCCACCGAGAAGTAGGGGCCGACCCACCAGGCATGTTGGAAAATACTGCATCCGAGATGATAGCCTGCCTTAGGTTAGGATATATAACGCTATAGACGTATATAATGTCCCAACCGAGACGTACGGGACGACACGAACGGGTTTCTGTAGAACATTACCAGCGAGGGGCTAGATGGGTTAGGTGAGGATGTGATACGTTACAGACGTATATAATGTTCCCACCGAGAAGAAGGGGCCGATACGCCAGGAATGTTGTAAAATACTACATCCGAGATGATAGCTTGCCTTAGGTTAGGATATATAACGCTATAGACGTATATAATATCCCAACCGAGATGTACGGGACGGCAGGAACGGGATTCTGTAAAAGATTACCAGCGAGGGGCTAGATGTGTTAGGTTAGGTTATATTACGTTATAGACCTATATAATGTTCCCACCGAGAAGTAGGGGCCGATACGCCAGGAATGTTGTGAAATACTACATCCGAGATGATAGCCTGCCTTAGGTTAGGATATATAACGCTATAGACTTATATAATATCTCAACCGAGATGTACGGGACGAAACGAAAGGGATTCTGTAAAAGATTACCAGCGAGGGGCTAGATGGGTTAGGTTAGGTTGTGATACGTTATAGACGTATATAATGTTCCCACCGAGAAGTAGGGGCCGACCCACCAGGAATGTTGTAAAATACTGCATCCGAGATGATAGCCTGCCTTAGGTTAGGATATATAACGCTATAGACGTATATAATGTCCCAACCGAGACGTACGGGACGACACGAACGGGATCCTGTAGAACATTACCAGCGAGGGGCTAGATGTGTTAGGTTAGGTTATATTATGTTATAGACCTATATAATGTTCCCACCGAGAAGTAGGGGCCGATACGCCAGGAATGTTGTGAAATACTACATCCGAGATGATAGCCTGCCTTAGGTTAGGATATATAACGCTATAGACTTATATAATATCGCAACCGAGATGTACGGGACGAAACGAACGGGATTCTGTAAAACATTACCAGCGAGGGGCCAGATGGGTTAGGTTAGGTTATGTTACGTTATAGACGAATATAATGTTCCCACCGAGAAGTAGGGGCCGATACGCCAGGAATGTTGTAAAATACTACATCCGAGATGATAGCTTGCCTTAGGTTAGGATATATAACGCTATAGAATTATATAATATCTCATCCGAGATGTACGGGACGCAACGAACGGGATTCTGTAAAACATTACCAGCGAGGGGCTAGATGGGTTAGGTGAGGATGTGATACGTTATAGACGTATATAATGTTCCCACCGAGAAGAAGGGGCCGATACGCCAGGAATGTTGTAAAATACTACATGAGAGATGATGGCCTGCCTTAGGTTAGGATATATAACGCTATAGACGTATATAATATTCCAACCGAGATGTACGGTACGTCACGAACGGGATTCTGTAAAACATCACCAGCGAGGGGCTAGATGTGTTAGGTTAGGGTATATTACGTAATAGACGAATATATTGTTCCCACCGAGAAGTAGGGGCCGATACGCCAGGAATGTTGTAAAATACTACATCCGAGATGTTAGCCTGCCTTACGTTAGGATATATAACGCTATAGACGTATATAATATCCCAACCGAGATGTACGGGACGGCAGGAACGGGATTCTGTAAAAGATTACCAGCGAGGGGCTAGATGTGTTAGGTTAGGTTATATTACGTTATAGACCTATATAATGTTCCCACCGAGAAGTAGGGGCCGTTACGCCAGGAATGTTGTGAAATACTACATTCGAGATGATAGCTTGCCTTAGGTTAGGATATATAACGCTATAGACGTATATAATATTCCAACCGAGATGTACGGGACGTCACGAACGGTATTCTGTAAAACATTAACAGCGAGGGCCTAGATGTGTTAGGTTAGGTTATATTACGTTATAGACGAATATAATGTTCCACCGAGAAGTAGAGGCCGATACGCCAGGAATGTTGTAAAATACTACATCCGAGATGTTAGCCTGCCTTACGTTAGGATATGTATATCGCTGTAGACGTATATAATATCCCAACCGAGATGTACGGGACGGCAGGAACGGGATTCTGTAAAACATTACCAGCGAGGGGCTAGATGGGTTAGGTTAGGTTGTGACACGTTATAGACGTATATAATGTTCCCACCGAGAAGTAGGGGCCGACTCACCAGGAATGTTGGAAAATACTGCATCCGAGATGATAGCCTGCCTTAGGTTAGGATATATAACGCTATAGACGTATATAATGTCCCAACCGAGACGTACGGGACGACACGAACGGGATCCTGTAGAACATTACCAGCGAGGGGCTAGATGTGTTAGGTTAGGTTATATTATGTTATAGACCTATATAATGTTCCCACCGAGAAGTAGGGGCCGATACGCCAGGAATGTTGTAAAATGCTACATCCGAGATGTTAGCCGGCCTTAGGTTAGGATATATAACGCTATAGACTTATATAATATCTCAACCGAGATGTACGGGACGAAACGAACGGGATTCTGTAAAACATTACCAGCGAGGGGCCAGATGGGTTAGGTTAGGTTATGTTACGTTATAGACGAATATAATGTTCCCACCGAGAAGTAGGGGCCGATACGCCAGGAATGTTGTAAAATACTACATCCGAGATGATAGCTTGCCTTAGGTTAGGATATATAACGCTATAGAATTATATAATATCTCATCCGAGATGTACGGGACGCAACGAACGGGATTCTGTAAAACATTACCAGCGAGGGGCTAGATGGGTTAGGTGAGGATGTGATACGTTATAGACGTATATAATGTTCCCACCGAGAAATAGGGGCCGATACGCCAGGCATGTTGTAAAATACTGCATCCGAGATGATAGCCTGCCTTAGGTTAGGATATATAACGCTGTAGACGTATATAATATCCCAATCGAGACGTACGGAACGACACGAACGGGATTCTGTAAAATATTACCAGCGAGGGGCTAGATGGGTTAGGTTAGGTTATGTTACGTTATAGACGTGTATAATGTTCCCACCGAGAAGTAGAGCCGATACGCCAGGAATGGCGTAAAATACTGCATCCGAGATGTCAGCCTGCCTGACGTTAGGATATATATCGCTATAGACGTATATAATATTCCAACCGAGATGTACGGGACGTCACGAACGGGATTCTGTAAAACATTACCAGCGAGGGGCTAGATGTGTTAGGTTAAGTTATATTACGTTATAGACGAATATAATGTTCCCACCGAGAAGAAGGGGCCGATACGCCAGGAATGTTGTAAAATACTACATGAGAGATGATGGCCTGCCTTAGGTTAGGATATATAACGCTATAGACGTATATAATATTCCAACCGAGATGTACGGTACGTCACGAACGGGATTCTGTAAAACATCACCAGCGAGGGGCTAGATGTGTTAGGTTAGGGTATATTACGTAATAGACGAATATAATGTTCCCACCGAGAAGTAGGGGCCGATACGCCAGGAATGTTGTAAAATACTACATCCGAGATGTTAGCCTGCCTTACGTTAGGATATATATCGCTGTAGACGTATATAATATCCCAACCGAGATGTACGGGACGGCAGGAACGGGATTCCGTAAAACATTACCAGCGAGGGGCTAGATGTGTTAGGTTAGGTTATATTACGTTATAGACCTATATAATGTTCCCGCCGAGAAGAAGGGGCCGATACGCCAGGAATGTTGTAAAATACTACATTCGAGATGATAGCTTGCCTTAGGTTAGGATATATAACGCTATAGACGTATATAATATTCCAACCGAGATGTACGGGACGTCACGATCGGGATTCTGTAAAACATTAACAGCGAGGGCCTAGATGTGTTAGGTTAGGTTATATTACGTTATAGACGAATATAATGTTCCCACCGAGAAGTAGAGGACGATACGCCAGGAATGTTGTAAAATACTACATCCAAGATGTTAGCCTGCCTTACGTTAGGATATATATATCGCTGTAGACGTATATAATATCCCAACCGAGATGTACGGGACGGCAGGAACGCGATTCTGTAAAACATTACCAGCGAGGGGCTAGATGGGTTAGGTTAGGTTGTGATACGTTATAGACGTATATAATGTTCCCACCGAGAAGTAGGGGCCGACCCACCAGGCATGTTGGAAAATACTGCATCCGAGATGATAGCCTGCCTTAGGTTAGGATATATAACGCTATAGACGTATATAATGTCCCAACCGAGACGTACGGGACGACACGAACGGGTTTCTGTAGAACATTACCAGCGAGGGGCTAGATGTGTTAGGTTAGGTTATATTATGTTATAGACCTATATAATGTTCCCACCGAGAAGTAGGGGCCGATACGCCAGGAATTTTGTGAAATACTACATCCGAGATGATAGCCTGCCTTACGTTAGGATATATATCGCTCTAGACGTATATAATATCCCAACCGAGATGTACGGGACGAAACGAACGGGATTCCGTAAAACATTACCAGCGAGGGGCTAGATGGGTTAGGTTAGGTTGTGATACGTTATAGACGTATATAATGCTCCCACCGAGAAGAAGGGGCCGATACGCCAGGAATGTTGTGAAATACTACATCCGAGATGATAGCCTGCCTTAGGTTAGGATATATAACGCCATAGACTTATATAATATCTCAACCGAGATGTACGGGACGAAACGAACGGTATTCTGTAAAACATTACCAGCGAGGGGCTAGATGGGTTAGGTTAGGTTGTGATACGTTATAGACGTATATAATGTTCCCACCGAGAAGTAGGGGCCGATACGCCAGGAATGTTGTAAAATACTACATCCGAGATGATAGCTTGCCTTAGGTTAGGATATATAACGCTATAGACTTATATAATATCTCAACCGAGATGTACGGGACGAAACGAACGGGATTCTGTAAAACATTACCAGCGAGGGGCTAGATGGGTTAGGTTAGGTTGTGATACGTTATAGACGTATATAATGTTCCCACCGAGAAGTAGGGGCCGATACGCCAGGAATGTTGTAAAATACTACATCCGAGATGATAGCTTGCCTTAGGTTAGTATATATAACGCTATAGAATTATATAATATCTCATCCGAGATGTATGGGACGCAACGAACGCTATTCTGTAAAACATTACCAGCGAGGGGCTAGATGTGTTAGGTTAGGTTATATTAAGTTATATACCTATATAATGTTCCCACCGAGAAGTAGGGGCCGATACGCCAGGAATGTTGTGAAATACTACATCCGAGATGATAGCCTGCCTTACGTTAGGATATATATCGCTGTAGACGTATATAATATCCCAACCGAGATGTACGGGACGGCAGGAACGGGATTCCGTAAAACATTACCAGCGAGGGGCTAGATGTGTTAGGTTAGGTTATATTACGTTATAGACCTATATAATGTTCCCGCCGAGAAGAAGGGGCCGATACGCCAGGAATGTTGTAAAATACTACATTCGAGATGATAGCTTGCCTTAGGTTAGGATATATAACGCTATAGACGTATATAATATTCCAACCGAGATGTACGGGACGTCACGATCGGGATTCTGTAAAACATTAACAGCGAGGGCCTAGATGTGTTAGGTTAGGTTATATTACGTTATAGACGAATATAATGTTCCCACCGAGAAGTAGAGGACGATACGCCAGGAATGTTGTAAAATACTACATCCAAGATGTTAGCCTGCCTTACGTTAGGATATATATATCGCTGTAGACGTATATAATATCCCAACCGAGATGTACGGGACGGCAGGAACGCGATTCTGTAAAACATTACCAGCGAGGGGCTAGATGGGTTAGGTTAGGTTGTGATACGTTATAGACGTATATAATGTTCCCACCGAGAAGTAGGGGCCGACCCACCAGGCATGTTGGAAAATACTGCATCCGAGATGATAGCCTGCCTTAGGTTAGGATATATAACGCTATAGACGTATATAATGTCCCAACCGAGACGTACGGGACGACACGAACGGGTTTCTGTAGAACATTACCAGCGAGGGGCTAGATGTGTTAGGTTAGGTTATATTATGTTATAGACCTATATAATGTTCCCACCGAGAAGTAGGGGCCGATACGCCAGGAATTTTGTGAAATACTACATCCGAGATGATAGCCTGCCTTACGTTAGGATATATATCGCTCTAGACGTATATAATATCCCAACCGAGATGTACGGGACGAAACGAACGGGATTCTGTAAAACATTACCAGCGAGGGGCTAGATGGGTTAGGTTAGGTTGTGATACGTTATAGACGTATATAATGCTCCCACCGAGAAGAAGGGGCCGATACGCCAGGAATGTTGTGAAATACTACATCCGAGATGATAGCCTGCCTTAGGTTAGGATATATAACGCCATAGACTTATATAATATCTCAACCGAGATGTACGGGACGAAAAGAACGGTATTCTGTAAAACATTACCAGCGAGGGGCTAGATGGGTTAGGTTAGGTTGTGATACGTTATAGACGTATATAATGTTCCCACCGAGAAGTAGGGGCCGATACGCCAGGAATGTTGTAAAATACTACATCCGAGATGATAGCTTGCCTTAGGTTAGGATATATAACGCTATAGACTTATATAATATCTCAACCGAGATGTACGGGACGAAACGAACGGGATTCTGTAAAACATTACCAGCGAGGGGCTAGATGGGTTAGGTTAGGTTGTGATACGTTATAGACGTATATAATGTTCCCACCGAGAAGTAGGGGCCGATACGCCAGGAATGTTGTAAAATACTACATCCGAGATGATAGCTTGCCTTAGGTTAGTATATATAACGCTATAGAATTATATAATATCTCATCCGAGATGTATGGGACGCAACGAACGCTATTCTGTAAAACATTACCAGCGAGGGGCTAGATGTGTTAGGTTAGGTTATATTAAGTTATATACCTATATAATGTTCCCACCGAGAAGTAGGGGCCGATACGCCAGGAATGTTGTGAAATACTACATCCGAGATGATAGCCTGCCTTACGTTAGGATATATATCGCTGTAGACGTATATAATATCCCAACCGAGATGTACGGGACGGCAGGAACGGGATTCCGTAAAACATTACCAGCGAGGGGCTAGATGTGTTAGGTTAGGTTATATTACGTTATAGACCTATATAATGTTCCCGCCGAGAAGAAGGGGCCGATACGCCAGGAATGTTGTAAAATACTACATTCGAGATGATAGCTTGCCTTAGGTTAGGATATATAACGCTATAGACGTATATAATATTCCAACCGAGATGTACGGGACGTCACGATCGGGATTCTGTAAAACATTAACAGCGAGGGCCTAGATGTGTTAGGTTAGGTTATATTACGTTATAGACGAATATAATGTTCCCACCGAGAAGTAGAGGACGATACGCCAGGAATGTTGTAAAATACTACATCCAAGATGATAGCTTGCCTTAGGTTAGTATATATAACGCTATAGAATTATATAATATCTCATCCGAGATGTATGGGACGCAACGAACGCTATTCTGTAAAACATTACCAGCGAGGGGCTAGATGTGTTAGGTTAGGTTATATTAAGTTATATACCTATATAATGTTCCCACCGAGAAGTAGGGGCCGATACGCCAGGAATGTTGTGAAATACTACATCCGAGATGATAGCCTGCCTTACGTTAGGATATATATCGCTGTAGACGTATATAATATCCCAACCGAGATGTACGGGACGGCAGGAACGGGATTCCGTAAAACATTACCAGCGAGGGGCTAGATGTGTTAGGTTAGGTTATATTACGTTATAGACCTATATAATGTTCCCGCCGAGAAGAAGGGGCCGATACGCCAGGAATGTTGTAAAATACTACATTCGAGATGATAGCTTGCCTTAGGTTAGGATATATAACGCTATAGACGTATATAATATTCCAACCGAGATGTACGGGACGTCACGATCGGGATTCTGTAAAACATTAACAGCGAGGGCCTAGATGTGTTAGGTTAGGTTATATTACGTTATAGACGAATATAATGTTCCCACCGAGAAGTAGAGGACGATACGCCAGGAATGTTGTAAAATACTACATCCAAGATGTTAGCCTGCCTAACGTTAGGATATATATATCGCTGTAGACGTATATAATATCCCAACCGAGATGTACGGGACGGCAGGAACGCGATTCTGTAAAACATTACCAGCGAGGGGCTAGATGTGTTAGGTTAGGTTGTGATACGTTATAGACGTATATAACGTTCCCACCGAGAAGTAGGGGCCGACCCACCAGGCATGTTGGAAAATACTGCATCCGAGATGATAGCCTGCCTTAGGTTAGGATATATAACGCTATAGACGTATATAATGTCCCAACCGAGACGTACGGGACGACACGAACGGGTTTCTGTAGAACATTACCAGCGAGGGGCTAGATGTGTTAGGTTAGGTTATATTATGTTATAGACCTATATAATGTTCCCACCGAGAAGTAGGGGCCGATACGCCAGGAATGTTGTGAAATACTACATCCGAGATGATAGCCTGCCTTAGGTTAGGATATATAACGCCATAGACTTATATAATATCTCAACCGAGATGTACGGGACGAAACGAAAGGGATTCTGTAAAAGATTACCAGCGAGGGGCTAGATGGGTTAGGTTAGGTTGTGATACGTTATAGACGTATATAATGCTCCCACCGAGAAGAAGGGGCCGATACACCAGGAATGTTGTGAAATACTACATCCGAGATGATAGCCTGCCTTAGGTTAGGATATATAACGCCATAGACTTATATAATATCTCAACCGAGATGTACGGGACGAAACGAACGGGATTCTGTAAAACATTACCAGCGAGGGGCTAGATGGGTTAGGTTAGGTTGTGATACGTTATAGACGTATATAATGTTCCCACCGAGAAGTAGGGGCCGATACGCCAGGAATGTTGTAAAATACTACATCCGAGATGATAGCTTGCCTTAGGTTAGGATATATAACGCCATAGACTTATATAATATCTCAACCGAGATGTACGGGACGAAACGAACGGGATTCTGTAAAACATTACCAGCGAGGGGCTAGATGGGTTAGGTTAGGTTGTGATACGTTATAGACGTATATAATGTTCCCACCGAGAAGTAGGGGCCGATACGCCAGGAATGTTGTAAAATACTACATCCGAGATGATAGCTTGCCTTAGGTTAGGATATATAACGCTATAGAATTATATAATATCTCATCCGAGATGTATGGGACGCAACGAACGCTATTCTGTAAAACATTACCAGCGAGGGGCTAGATGTGTTAGGTTAGGTTGTATTAAGTTATATACCTATATAATGTTCCCACCGAGAAGTAGGGGCCGATACGCCAGGAATGTTGTGAAATACTACATCCGAGATGATAGCCTGCCTTACGTTAGGATATATATCGCTGTAGACGTATATAATATCCCAATCGAGATGTCCGGGACGACAGGAACGGGATTCTGTAAAACATTACCAGCGAGGGGCTAGATGGGTTAGGTGAGGATGTGATACGTTATAGACGTATATAATGTTCCCACCGAGAAGAAGGGGCCGATACGCCAGGAATGTTGTAAAATACTACATGAGAGATGATGGCCTGCCTTAGGTTAGGATATATAACGCTATAGACGTATATAATATTCCAACCGAGATGTACGGTACGTCACGAACGGGATTCTGTAAAACATCACCAGCGAGGGGCTAGATGTGTTAGGTTAGGGTATATTACGTAATAGACGAATATAATGTTCCCACCGAGAAGTAGAGGACGATACGCCAGGAATGTTGTAAAATACTACATCCAAGATGTTAGCCTGCCTAACGTTAGGATATATATATCGCTGTAGACGTATATAATATCCCAACCGAGATGTACGGGACGGCAGGAACGCGATTCTGTAAAACATTACCAGCGAGGGGCTAGATGGGTTAGGTTAGGTTGTGATACGTTATAGACGTATATAATGTTCCCACCGAGAAGTAGGGCCCGACCCACCAGGAATGTAGGAAAATACTGCATCCGAGATGATAGCCTGCCTTAGGTTAGGATATATGACGCTATACACGTATATAATGTCCCAACCGAGACGTACGGGACGACACGAACGGGATTCTGTAGAACATTACCAGCGAGGGGCTAGATGTGTTAGGTTAGGTTATATTACGTTATAGACCTATATAATGTTCCCACCGAGAAGTAGGGGCCGTTACGCCAGGAATGTTGTGAAATACTACATTCGAGATGATAGCTTGCCTTAGGCTAGGATATATAACGCTATAGACGTATATAATATTCCAACGGAGATGTACGGGACGTCACGAACGGGATTCTGTAAAACATTAACAGCGAGGTCCTAGATGTGTTAGGTTAGGTTATATTACGTTATAGACGAATATAATGTTCCACCGAGAAGTAGAGGCCGATACGCCAGGAATGTTGTAAAATACTACATCCGAGATGTTAGCCTGCCTTACGTTAGGATATGTATATCGCTGTAGACGTATATAATATCCCAACCGAGATGTACGGGACGGCAGGAACGGGATTCTGTAAAACATTACCAGCGAGGGGCTAGATGGGTTAGGTTAGGTTGTGATACGTTATAGACGTATATAATGTTCCCACCGAGAAGTAGGGGCCGATACGCCAGGAATGTTGTAAAATACTACATCCGAGATGATAGCTTGCCTTAGGTTAGGATATATAACGCTATAGAATTATATAATATCTCATCCGAGATGTATGGGACGCAACGAACGCTATTCTGTAAAACATTACCAGCGAGGGGCTAGATGTGTTAGGTTAGGTTGTATTAAGTTATATACCTATATAACGTTCCCACCGAGAAGTAGGGGCCGATACGCCAGGAATGTTGTGAAATACTACATCCGAGATGATAGCCTGCCTTACGTTAGGATATATATCGCTGTAGACGTATATAATATCCCAATCGAGATGTCCGGGACGACAGGAACGGGATTCTGTAAAACATTACCAGCGAGGGGCTAGATGGGTTAGGTGAGGATGTGATACGTTATAGACGTATATAATGTTCCCACCGAGAAGAAGGGGCCGATACGCCAGGAATGTTGTAAAATACTACATGAGAGATGATGGCCTGCCTTAGGTTAGGATATATAACGCTATAGACGTATATAATATTCCAACCGAGATGTACGGTACGTCACGAACGGGATTCTGTAAAACATCACCAGCGAGGGGCTAGATGTGTTAGGTTAGGGTATATTACGTAATAGACGAATATAATGTTCCCACCGAGAAGTAGGGGCCGATACGCCAGGAATGTTGTACAATACTACATCCGAGATGTTAGCCTGCCTTACGTTAGGATATATATCGCTGTAGACGTATATAATATCCCAACCGAGATGTACGGGACGGCAGGAACGGGATTCCGTAAAACATTACCAGCGAGGGGCTAGATGTGTTAGGTTAGGTTATATTACGTTATAGACCTATATAATGTTCCCGCCGAGAAGAAGGGGCCGATACGCCAGGAATGTTGTAAAATACTACATTCGAGATGATAGCTTGCCTTAGGTTAGGATATATAACGCTATAGACGTATATAATATTCCAACCGAGATGTACGGGACGTCACGATCGGGATTCTGTAAAACATTAACAGCGAGGGCCTAGATGTGTTAGGTTAGGTTATATTACGTTATAGACGAATATAATGTTCCCACCGAGAAGTAGAGGACGATACGCCAGGAATGTTGTAAAATACTACATCCAAGATGTTAGCCTGCCTAACGTTAGGATATATATATCGCTGTAGACGTATATAATATCCCAACCGAGATGTACGGGACGGCAGGAACGCGATTCTGTAAAACATTACCAGCGAGGGGCTAGATGGGTTAGGTTAGGTTGTGATACGTTATAGACGTATATAATGTTCCCACCGAGAAGTAGGGGCCGACCCACCAGGCATGTTGGAAAATACTGCATCCGAGATGATAGCCTGCCTTAGGTTAGGATATATAACGCTATAGACGTATATAATGTCCCAACCGAGACGTACGGGACGACACGAACGGGTTTCTGTAGAACATTACCAGCGAGGGGCTAGATGTGTTAGGTTAGGTTATATTATGTTATAGACCTATATAATGTTCCCACCGAGAAGTAGGGGCCGATACGCCAGGAATGTTGTGAAATACTACATCCGAGATGATAGCCTGCCTTAGGTTAGGATATATAACGCTATAGACTTATATAATATCTCAACCGAGATGTACGGGACGAAACGAAAGGGATTCTGTAAAAGATTACCAGCGAGGGGCTAGATGGGTTAGGTTAGGTTGTGATACGTTATAGACGTATATAATGTTCCCACCGAGAAGTAGGGGCCGACCCACCAGGAATGTTGTAAAATACTGCATCCGAGATGATAGCCTGCCTTAGGTTAGGATATATAACGCTATAGACGTATATAATGTCCCAACCGAGACGTACGGGACGACACGAACGGGATCCTGTAGAACATTACCAGCGAGGGGCTAGATGTGTTAGGTTAGGTTATATTATGTTATAGACCTATATAATGTTCCCACCGAGAAGTAGGGGCCGATACGCCAGGAATGTTGTAAAATGCTACATCCGAGATGTTAGCCTGCCTTACGTTAGGATATATATCGCTGTAGACGTATATAATATCCCAACCGAGATGTACGGGACGACAGGAACGGAATTCTGTAAAACATTACCAGCGAGGGGCTAGATGGGTTAGGTGAGGATGTGATACGTTATAGACGTATATAATGCTCCCACCGAGAAGAAGGGGCCGATACGCCAGGAATGTTGTGAAATACTACATCCGAGATGACAGCCTGCCTTAGGTTAGGATATATAACGCCATAGACTTATATAATATCTCAACCGAGATGTACGGGACGAAACGAACGGGATTCTGTAAAACGTTACCAGCGAGGGGCTAGATGGGTTAGGTTAGGTTGTGATACGTTATAGACGTATATAATGTTCCCACCGAGAAGTAGGGGCCGATACGCCAGGAATGTTGTAAAATACTACATCTGAGATGATAGCTTGCCTTAGGTTAGGATATATAACGCCATAGACTTATATAATATCTCAACCGAGATGTACGGGACGAAACGAACGGGATTCTGTAAAACATTACCAGCGAGGGGCTAGATGGGTTAGGTTAGGTTGTGATACGTTATAGACGTATATAATGTTCCCACCGAGAAGTAGGGGCCGATACGCCAGGAATGTTGTAAAATACTACATCCGAGATGATAGCTTGCCTTAGGTTAGGATATATAACGCTATAGAATTATATAATATCTCATCCGAGATGTATGGGACGCAACGAACGCTATTCTGTAAAACATTACCAGCGAGGGGCTAGATGTGTTAGGTTAGGTTGTATTAAGTTATATACCTATATAATGTTCCCACCGAGAAGTAGGGGCCGATACGCCAGGAATGTTGTAAAATACTACATCCGAGATGATAGCCTGCCTTACGTTAGGATATATATCGCTGTAGACGTATATAATATCCCAATCGAGATGTCCGGGACGACAGGAACGGGATTCTGTAAAACATTACCAGCGAGGGGCTAGATGGGTTAGGTGAGGATGTGATACGTTATAGACGTATATAATGTTCCCACCGAGAAGAAGGGGCCGATACGCCAGGAATGTTGTAAAATACTACATCCGAGATGATAGCTTGCCTTAGGTTAGGATATATAACGCTATAGACGTATATAATATACCAACCGAGATGTACGGGACGGCAGGAACGGGATTCTGTAAAAGATTACCAGCGAGGGGCTAGATGGGTTAGGTTAGGTTATGTTACGATATAGACGAATATAATGTTCCACCGAGAAGTAGAGGACGATACGCCAGGAATGTTGTAAAATACTACATCCGAGATGTTAGCCTGCCTTACGTTAGGATATATATCGCTGTAGACGTATATAATATCCCAACCGAGATGTACGGGACGGCAGGAACGGTATTCTGTAAAACATTACCAGCGAGGGGCCAGATGGGTTAGGTTAGGTTATGTTACGTTATAGACGAATATAATGTTCCCATCGAGAAATAGAGGCCGATACGCCAGGAATGTTGTAAAATACTACATCCGAGATGTTAGCCTGCCTTACGTTTGGATATATATCGCTGTAGACGTATATAATATCCCAACCGAGATGTACGGGACGGCAGGAACGGGATTCTGTAAAACATTACCAGCGAGGGGCTAGATGGGTTAGGTTAGGTTATGTTACGATATAGACGAATATAATGTTCCACCGAGAAGTAGAGGACGATACGCCTGGAATGTTGTAAAATACTACATCCGAGATGTTAGCCTGCCTTACGTTAGGATATATATCGCTGTAGACGTATATAATATCCCAACCGAGATGTACGGGACGGCAGGAACGGTATTCTGTAAAACATTACCAGCGAGGGGCCAGATGGATTAGGTTTGGTTATGTTACGTTATAGACGAATATAATGTTCCCATCGAGAAATAGAGGCCGATACGCCAGGAATGTTGTAAAATACTACATCCGAGATGTTAGCCTGCCTTACGTTTGGATATATATCGCTGTAGAAGTATATAATATCCCAACCGAGATGTACGGGACGGCAGGAACGGGATTCTGTAAAACATTACCAGCGAGGGGCTAGATGGGTTAGGTTAGGTTGTGATACGTTATAGACGTATATAATGTTCCCACCGAGAAGTAGGGCCCGACCCACCAGGAATGTAGGAAAATACTGCATCCGAGATGATAGCCTGCCTTAGGTTAGGATATATGACGCTATACACGTATATAATGTCCCAACCGAGACGTACGGGACGACACGAACGGGATTCTGTAGAACATTACCAGCGAGGGGCTAGATGTGTTAGGTTAGGTTATATTACGTTATAGACCTATATAATGTTCCCACCGAGAAGTAGGGGCCGTTACGCCAGGAATGTTGTGAAATACTACATTCGAGATGATAGCTTGCCTTAGGCTAGGATATATAACGCTATAGACGTATATAATATTCCAACGGAGATGTACGGGACGTCACGAACGGGATTCTGTAAAACATTAACAGCGAGGTCCTAGATGTGTTAGGTTAGGTTATATTACGTTATAGACGAATATAATGTTCCACCGAGAAGTAGAGGCCGATACGCCAGGAATGTTGTAAAATACTACATCCGAGATGTTAGCCTGCCTTACGTTAGGATATGTATATCGCTGTAGACGTATATAATATCCCAACCGAGATGTACGGGACGGCAGGAACGGGATTCTGTAAAACATTACCAGCGAGGGGCTAGATGGGTTAGGTTAGGTTGTGATACGTTATAGACGTATATAATGTTCCCACCGAGAAGTAGGGGCCGATACGCCAGGAATGTTGTAAAATACTACATCCGAGATGATAGCTTGCCTTAGGTTAGGATATATAACGCTATAGAATTATATAATATCTCATCCGAGATGTATGGGACGCAACGAACGCTATTCTGTAAAACATTACCAGCGAGGGGCTAGATGTGTTAGGTTAGGTTGTATTAAGTTATATACCTATATAATGTTCCCACCGAGAAGTAGGGGCCGATACGCCAGGAATGTTGTGAAATACTACATCCGAGATGATAGCCTGCCTTACGTTAGGATATATATCGCTGTAGACGTATATAATATCCCAATCGCGATGTCCGGGACGACAGGAACGGGATTCTGTAAAACATTACCAGCGAGGGGCTAGATGGGTTAGGTGAGGATGTGATACGTTATAGACGTATATAATGTTCCCACCGAGAAGAAGGGGCCGATACGCCAGGAATGTTGTAAAATACTACATGAGAGATGATGGCCTGCCTTAGGTTAGGATATATAACGCTATAGACGTATATAATATTCCAACCGAGATGTACGGTACGTCACGAACGGGATTCTGTAAAACATCACCAGCGAGGGGCTAGATGTGTTAGGTTAGGGTATATTACGTAATAGACGAATATAATGTTCCCACCGAGAAGTAGGGGCCGATACGCCAGGAATGTTGTACAATACTGCATTCGAGATGATAGCTTGCCTTAGGTTAGGATATATAACGCTATAGACGTATATAATATTCCAACCGAGATGTACGGGACGTCACGATCGGGATTCTGTAAAACATTAACAGCGAGGGCCTAGATGTGTTAGGTTAGGTTATATTACGTTATAGACGAATATAATGTTCCCACCGAGAAGTAGAGGACGATACGCCAGGAATGTTGTAAAATACTACATCCAAGATGTTAGCCTGCCTAACGTTAGGATATATATATCGCTGTAGACGTATATAATATCCCAACCGAGATGTACGGGACGGCAGGAACGCGATTCTGTAAAACATTACCAGCGAGGGGCTAGATGGGTTAGGTTAGGTTGTGATACGTTATAGACGTATATAATGTTCCCACCGAGAAGTAGGGGCCGACCCACCAGGCATGTTGGAAAATACTGCATCCGAGATGATAGCCTGCCTTAGGTTAGGATATATAACGCTATAGACGTATATAATGTCCCAACCGAGACGTACGGGACGACACGAACGGGTTTCTGTAGAACATTACCAGCGAGGGGCTAGATGTGTTAGGTTAGGTTATATTATGTTATAGACCTATATAATGTTCCCACCGAGAAGTAGGGGCCGATACGCCAGGAATGATGTGAAATACTACATCCGAGATGATAGCCTGCCTTAGGTTAGGATATATAACGCTATAGACTTATATAATATCTCAACCGAGATGTACGGGACGAAACGAAAGGGATTCTGTAAAAGATTACCAGCGAGGGGCTAGATGGGTTAGGTTAGGTTGTGATACGTTATAGACGTATATAATGTTCCCACCGAGAAGTAGGGGCCGACCCACCAGGAATGTTGTAAAATACTGCATCCGAGATGATAGCCTGCCTTAGGTTAGGATATATAACGCTATAGACGTATATAATGTCCCAACCGAGACGTACGGGACGACACGAACGGGATCCTGTAGAACATTACCAGCGAGGGGCTAGATGTGTTAGGTTAGGTTATATTATGTTATAGACCTATATAATGTTCCCACCGAGAAGTAGGGGCCGATACGCCAGGAATGTTGTAAAATGCTACATCCGAGATGTTTGCCTGCCTTACGTTAGGATATATATCGCTGTAGACGTATATAATATCCCAACCGAGATGTACGGGACGACAGGAACGGAATTCTGTAAAACATTACCAGCGAGGGGCTAGATGGGTTAGGTGAGGATGTGATTCGTTATAGACGTATATAATGCTCCCACCGAGAAGAAGGGGCCGATACGCCAGGAATGTTGTGAAATACTACATCCGAGATGACAGCCTGCCTTAGGTTAGGATATATAACGCCATAGACTTATATAATATCTCAACCGAGATGTACGGGACGAAACGAACGGGATTCTGTAAAACATTACCAGCGAGGGGCTAGATGGGTTAGGTTAGGTTGTGATACGTTATAGACGTATATAATGTTCCCACCGAGAAGTAGGGGCCGATACGCCAGGAATGTTGTAAAATACTACATCCGAGATGATAGCTTGCCTTAGGTTAGGATATATAACGCTATAGAATTATATAATATCTCATCCAAGATGTATGGGACGCAACGAACGCTATTCTGTAAAACATTACCAGCGAGGGGCTAGATGTGTTAGGTTAGGTTGTATTAAGTTATATACCTATATAATGTTCCCACCGAGAAGTAGGGGCCGATACGCCAGGAATGTTGTGAAATACTACATCCGAGATGATAGCCTGCCTTACGTTAGGATATATATCGCTGTAGACGTATATAATATCCCAATCGAGATGTCCGGGACGACAGGAACGGGATTCTGTAAAACATTACCAGCGAGGGGCTAGATGGGTTAGGTGAGGATGTGATACGTTATAGACCTATATAATGTTCCCACCGAGAAGTAGGGGCCGTTACGCCAGGAATGTTGTGAAATACTACATTCGAGATGATAGCTTGCCTTAGGCTAGGATATATAACGCTATAGACGTATATAATATTCCAACGGAGATGTACGGGACGTCACGAACGGGATTCTGTAAAACATTAACAGCGAGGTCCTAGATGTGTTAGGTTAGGTTATATTACGTTATAGACGAATATAATGTTCCACCGAGAAGTAGAGGCCGATACGCCAGGAATGTTGTAAAATACTACATCCGAGATGTTAGCCTGCCTTACGTTAGGATATGTATATCGCTGTAGACGTATATAATATCCCAACCGAGATGTACGGGACGGCAGGAACGGGATTCTGTAAAACATTACCAGCGAGGGGCTAGATGGGTTAGGTTAGGTTGTGATACGTTATAGACGTATATAATGTTCCCACCGAGAAGTAGGGGCCGATACGCCAGGAATGTTGTAAAATACTACATCCGAGATGATAGCTTGCCTTAGGTTAGGATATATAACGCTATAGAATTATATAATATCTCATCCGAGATGTATGGGACGCAACGAACGCTATTCTGTAAAACATTACCAGCGAGGGGCTAGATGTGTTAGGTTAGGTTGTATTAAGTTATATACCTATATAATGTTCCCACCGAGAAGTAGGGGCCGATACGCCAGGAATGTTGTGAAATACTACATCCGAGATGATAGCCTGCCTTACGTTAGGATATATATCGCTGTAGACGTATATAATATCCCAATCGCGATGTCCGGGACGACAGGAACGGGATTCTGTAAAACATTACCAGCGAGGGGCTAGATGGGTTAGGTGAGGATGTGATACGTTATAGACGTATATAATGTTCCCACCGAGAAGAAGGGGCCGATACGCCAGGAATGTTGTAAAATACTACATGAGAGATGATGGCCTGCCTTAGGTTAGGATATATAACGCTATAGACGTATATAATATTCCAACCGAGATGTACGGTACGTCACGAACGGGATTCTGTAAAACATCACCAGCGAGGGGCTAGATGTGTTAGGTTAGGGTATATTACGTAATAGACGAATATAATGTTCCCACCGAGAAGTAGGGGCCGATACGCCAGGAATGTTGTACAATACTGCATTCGAGATGATAGCTTGCCTTAGGTTAGGATATATAACGCTATAGACGTATATAATATTCCAACCGAGATGTACGGGACGTCACGATCGGGATTCTGTAAAACATTAACAGCGAGGGCCTAGATGTGTTAGGTTAGGTTATATTACGTTATAGACGAATATAATGTTCCCACCGAGAAGTAGAGGACGATACGCCAGGAATGTTGTAAAATACTACATCCAAGATGTTAGCCTGCCTAACGTTAGGATATATATATCGCTGTAGACGTATATAATATCCCAACCGAGATGTACGGGACGGCAGGAACGCGATTCTGTAAAACATTACCAGCGAGGGGCTAGATGGGTTAGGTTAGGTTGTGATACGTTATAGACGTATATAATGTTCCCACCGAGAAGTAGGGGCCGACCCACCAGGCATGTTGGAAAATACTGCATCCGAGATGATAGCCTGCCTTAGGTTAGGATATATAACGCTATAGACGTATATAATGTCCCAACCGAGACGTACGGGACGACACGAACGGGTTTCTGTAGAACATTACCAGCGAGGGGCTAGATGTGTTAGGTTAGGTTATATTATGTTATAGACCTATATAATGTTCCCACCGAGAAGTAGGGGCCGATACGCCAGGAATGATGTGAAATACTACATCCGAGATGATAGCCTGCCTTAGGTTAGGATATATAACGCTATAGACTTATATAATATCTCAACCGAGATGTACGGGACGAAACGAAAGGGATTCTGTAAAAGATTACCAGCGAGGGGCTAGATGGGTTAGGTTAGGTTGTGATACGTTATAGACGTATATAATGTTCCCACCGAGAAGTAGGGGCCGACCCACCAGGAATGTTGTAAAATACTGCATCCGAGATGATAGCCTGCCTTAGGTTAGGATATATAACGCTATAGACGTATATAATGTCCCAACCGAGACGTACGGGACGACACGAACGGGATCCTGTAGAACATTACCAGCGAGGGGCTAGATGTGTTAGGTTAGGTTATATTATGTTATAGACCTATATAATGTTCCCACCGAGAAGTAGGGGCCGATACGCCAGGAATGTTGTAAAATGCTACATCCGAGATGTTTGCCTGCCTTACGTTAGGATATATATCGCTGTAGACGTATATAATATCCCAACCGAGATGTACGGGACGACAGGAACGGAATTCTGTAAAACATTACCAGCGAGGGGCTAGATGGGTTAGGTGAGGATGTGATTCGTTATAGACGTATATAATGCTCCCACCGAGAAGAAGGGGCCGATACGCCAGGAATGTTGTGAAATACTACATCCGAGATGACAGCCTGCCTTAGGTTAGGATATATAACGCCATAGACTTATATAATATCTCAACCGAGATGTACGGGACGAAACGAACGGGATTCTGTAAAACATTACCAGCGAGGGGCTAGATGGGTTAGGTTAGGTTGTGATACGTTATAGACGTATATAATGTTCCCACCGAGAAGTAGGGGCCGATACGCCAGGAATGTTGTAAAATACTACATCCGAGATGATAGCTTGCCTTAGGTTAGGATATATAACGCTATAGAATTATATAATATCTCATCCAAGATGTATGGGACGCAACGAACGCTATTCTGTAAAACATTACCAGCGAGGGGCTAGATGTGTTAGGTTAGGTTGTATTAAGTTATATACCTATATAATGTTCCCACCGAGAAGTAGGGGCCGATACGCCAGGAATGTTGTGAAATACTACATCCGAGATGATAGCCTGCCTTACGTTAGGATATATATCGCTGTAGACGTATATAATATCCCAATCGAGATGTCCGGGACGACAGGAACGGGATTCTGTAAAACATTACCAGCGAGGGGCTAGATGGGTTAGGTGAGGATGTGATACGTTATAGACGTATATAATGTTCCCACCGAGAAGAAGGGGCCGATACGCCAGGAATGTTGTAAAATACTACATCCGAGATGATAGCTTGCCTTAGGTTAGGATATATAACGCTATAGACGTATATAATATCCCAACCGAGATGTACGGGACGGCAGGAACGGGATTCTGTAAAAGATTACCAGCGAGGGGCTAGATGGGTTAGGTTAGGTTATGTTACGATATAGACGAATATAATGTTCCACCGAGAAGTAGAGGACGATACGCCAGGAATGTTGTAAAATACTACATCCGAGATGTTAGCCTGCCTTACGTTAGGATATATATCGCTGTAGACGTATATAATATCCCAACCGAGATGTACGGGACGGCAGGAACGGTATTCTGTAAAACATTACCAGCGAGGGGCCAGATGGGTTAGGTTAGGTTATGTTACGTTATAGACGAATATAATGTTCCCATCGAGAAATAGAGGCCGATACGCCAGGAATGTTGTAAAATACTACATCCGAGATGTTAGCCTGCCTTACGTTTGGATATATATCGCTGTAGACGTATATAATATCCCAACCGAGATGTACGGGACGGCAGGAACGGGATTCTGTAAAACATTACCAGCGAGGGGCTAGATGGGTTAGGTTAGGTTGTGATACGTTATAGACGTATATAATGTTCCCACCGAGAAGTAGGGCCCGACCCACCAGGAATGTAGGAAAATACTGCATCCGAGATGATAGCCTGCCTTAGGTTAGGATATATGACGCTATACACGTATATAATGTCCCAACCGAGACGTACGGGACGACACGAACGGGATTCTGTAGAACATTACCATCGAGGGGCTAGATGTGTTAGGTTAGGTTATATTACGTTATAGACCTATATAATGTTCCCACCGAGAAGTAGGGGCCGTTACGCCAGGAATGTTGTGAAATACTACATTCGAGATGATAGCTTGCCTTAGGCTAGGATATATAACGCTATAGACGTATATAATATTCCAACGGAGATGTACGGGACGTCACGAACGGGATTCTGTAAAACATTAACAGCGAGGTCCTAGATGTGTTAGGTTAGGTTATATTACGTTATAGACGAATATAATGTTCCACCGAGAAGTAGAGGCCGATACGCCAGGAATGTTGTAAAATACTACATCCGAGATGTTAGCCTGCCTTACGTTAGGATATGTATATCGCTGTAGACGTATATAATATCCCAACCGAGATGTACGGGACGGCAGGAACGGGATTCTGTAAAACATTACCAGCGAGGGGCTAGATGGGTTAGGTTAGGTTGTGATACGTTATAGACGTATATAATGTTCCCACCGAGAAGTAGGGGCCGATACGCCAGGAATGTTGTAAAATACTACATCCGAGATGATAGCTTGCCTTAGGTTAGGATATATAACGCTATAGAATTATATAATATCTCATCCGAGATGTACGGGACGGCAGGAACGGTATTCTGTAAAACATTACCAGCGAGGGGCCAGATGGGTTAGGTTAGGTTATGTTACGTTATAGACGAATATAATGTTCCCATCGAGAAATAGAGGCCGATACGCCAGGAATGTTGTAAAATACTGCATCCGAGATGATAGCCTGCCTTAGGTTAGGATATATGACGCTATACACGTATATAATGTCCCAACCGAGACGTACGGGACGACACGAACGGGATTCTGTAGAACATTACCATCGAGGGGCTAGATGTGTTAGGTTAGGTTATATTACGTTATAGACCTATATAATGTTCCCACCGAGAAGTAGGGGCCGTTACGCCAGGAATGTTGTGAAATACTACATTCGAGATGATAGCTTGCCTTAGGCTAGGATATATAACGCTATAGACGTATATAATATTCCAACGGAGATGTACGGGACGTCACGAACGGGATTCTGTAAAACATTAACAGCGAGGTCCTAGATGTGTTAGGTTAGGTTATATTACGTTATAGACGAATATAATGTTCCACCGAGAAGTAGAGGCCGATACGCCAGGAATGTTGTAAAATACTACATCCGAGATGTTAGCCTGCCTTACGTTAGGATATGTATATCGCTGTAGACGTATATAATATCCCAACCGAGATGTACGGGACGGCAGGAACGGGATTCTGTAAAACATTACCAGCGAGGGGCTAGATGGGTTAGGTTAGGTTGTGATACGTTATAGACGTATATAATGTTCCCACCGAGAAGTAGGGGCCGATACGCCAGGAATGTTGTAAAATACTACATCCGAGATGATAGCTTGCCTTAGGTTAGGATATATAACGCTATAGAATTATATAATATCTCATCCGAGATGTATGGGACGCAACGAACGCTATTCTGTAAAACATTACCAGCGAGGGGCTAGATGTGTTAGGTTAGGTTGTATTAAGTTATATACCTATATAATGTTCCCACCGAGAAGTAGGGGCCGATACGCCAGGAATGTTGTGAAATACTACATCCGAGATGATAGCCTGCCTTACGTTAGGATATATATCGCTGTAGACGTATATAATATCCCAATCGAGATGTCCGGGACGACAGGAACGGGATTCTGTAAAACATTACCAGCGAGGGGCTAGATGGGTTAGGTGAGGATGTGATACGTTATAGACGTATATAATGTTCCCACCGAGAAGAAGGGGCCGATACGCCAGGAATGTTGTAAAATACTACATGAGAGATGATGGCCTGCCTTAGGTTAGGATATATAACGCTATAGACGTATATAATATTCCAACCGAGATGTACGGTACGTCACGAACGGGATTCTGTAAAACATCACCAGCGAGGGGCTAGATGTGTTAGGTTAGGGTATATTACGTAATAGACGAATATAATGTTCCCACCGAGAAGTAGGGGCCGATACGCCAGGAATGTTGTACAATACTACATCCGAGATGTTAGCCTGCCTTACGTTAGGATATATATCGCTGTAGACGTATATAATATCCCAACCGAGATGTACGGGACGGCAGGAACGGGATTCCGTAAAACATTACCAGCGAGGGGCTAGATGTGTTAGGTTAGGTTATATTACGTTATAGACCTATATAATGTTCCCGCCGAGAAGAAGGGGCCGATACGCCAGGAATGTTGTAAAATACTACATTCGAGATGATAGCTTGCCTTAGGTTAGGATATATAACGCTATAGACGTATATAATATTCCAACCGAGATGTACGGGACGTCACGATCGGGATTCTGTAAAACATTAACAGCGAGGGCCTAGATGTGTTAGGTTAGGTTATATTACGTTATAGACGAATATAATGTTCCCACCGAGAAGTAGAGGACGATACGCCAGGAATGTTGTAAAATACTACATCCAAGATGTTAGCCTGCCTAACGTTAGGATATATATATCGCTGTAGACGTATATAATATCCCAACCGAGATGTACGGGACGGCAGGAACGCGATTCTGTAAAACATTACCAGCGAGGGGCTAGATGGGTTAGGTTAGGTTGTGATACGTTATAGACGTATATAATGTTCCCACCGAGAAGTAGGGGCCGACCCACCAGGCATGTTGGAAAATACTGCATCCGAGATGATAGCCTGCCTTAGGTTAGGATATATAACGCTATAGACGTATATAATGTCCCAACCGAGACGTACGGGACGACACGAACGGGTTTCTGTAGAACATTACCAGCGAGGGGCTAGATGTGTTAGGTTAGGTTATATTATGTTATAGACCTATATAATGTTCCCACCGAGAAGTAGGGGCCGATACGCCAGGAATGTTGTGAAATACTACATCCGAGATGATAGCCTGCCTTAGGTTAGGATATATAACGCTATAGACTTATATAATATCTCAACCGAGATGTACGGGACGAAACGAAAGGGATTCTGTAAAAGATTACCAGCGAGGGGCTAGATGGGTTAGGTTAGGTTGTGATACGTTATAGACGTATATAATGTTCCCACCGAGAAGTAGGGGCCGACCCACCAGGAATGTTGTAAAATACTGCATCCGAGATGATAGCCTGCCTTAGGTTAGGATATATAACGCTATAGACGTATATAATGTCCCAACCGAGACGTACGGGACGACACGAACGGGATCCTGTAGAACATTACCAGCGAGGGGCTAGATGAGTTAGGTTAGGTTATATTATGTTATAGACCTATATAATGTTCCCACCGAGAAGTAGGGGCCGATACGCCAGGAATGTTGTAAAATGCTACATCCGAGATGTTAGCCTGCCTTACGTTAGGATATATATCGCTGTAGACGTATATAATATCCCAACCGAGATGTACGGGACGACAGGAACGGAATTCTGTAAAACATTACCAGCGAGGGGCTAGATGGGTTAGGTGAGGATGTGATACGTTATAGACGTATATAATGCTCCCACCGAGAAGAAGGGGCCGATACGCCAGGAATGTTGTGAAATACTACATCCGAGATGACAGCCTGCCTTAGGTTAGGATATATAACGCCATAGACTTATATAATATCTCAACCGAGATGTACGGGACGAAACGAACGGGATTCTGTAAAACATTACCAGCGAGGGGCTAGATGGGTTAGGTTAGGTTGTGATACGTTATAGACGTATATAATGTTCCCACCGAGAAGTAGGGGCCGATACGCCAGGAATGTTGTAAAATACTACATCCGAGATGATAGCTTGCCTTAGGTTAGGATATATAACGCCATAGACTTATATAATATCTCAACCGAGATGTACGGGACGAAACGAACGGGATTCTGTAAAACATTACCAGCGAGGGGCTAGATGGGTTAGGTTAGGTTGTGATACGTTATAGACGTATATAATGTTCCCACCGAGAAGTAGGGGCCGATACGCCAGGAATGTTGTAAAATACTACATCCGAGATGATAGCTTGCCTTAGGTTAGGATATATAACGCTATAGAATTATATAATATCTCATCCGAGATGTATGGGACGCAACGAACGCTATTCTGTAAAACATTACCAGCGAGGGGCTAGATGTGTTAGGTTAGGTTGTATTAAGTTATATACCTATATAATGTTCCCACCGAGAAGTAGGGGCCGATACGCCAGGAATGTTGTGAAATACTACATCCGAGATGATAGCCTGCCTTACGTTAGGATATATATCGCTGTAGACGTATATAATATCCCAATCGAGATGTCCGGGACGACAGGAACGGGATTCTGTAAAACATTACCAGCGAGGGGCTAGATGGGTTAGGTGAGGATGTGATACGTTATAGACGTATATAATGTTCCCACCGAGAAGAAGGGGCCGATACGCCAGGAATGTTGTAAAATACTACATCCGAGATGATAGCTTGCCTTAGGTTAGGATATATAACGCTATAGACGTATATAATATCCCAACCGAGATGTACGGGACGGCAGGAACGGGATTCTGTAAAAGATTACCAGCGAGGGGCTAGATGGGTTAGGTTAGGTTATGTTACGATATAGACGAATATAATGTTCCACCGAGAAGTAGAGGACGATACGCCAGGAATGTTGTAAAATACTACATCCGAGATGTTAGCCTGCCTTACGTTAGGATATATATCGCTGTAGACGTATATAATATCCCAACCGAGATGTACGGGACGGCAGGAACGGTATTCTGTAAAACATTACCAGCGAGGGGCCAGATGGGTTAGGTTAGGTTATGTTACGTTATAGACGAATATAATGTTCCCATCGAGAAATAGAGGCCGATACGCCAGGAATGTTGTAAAATACTACATCCGAGATGTTAGCCTGCCTTACGTTTGGATATATATCGCTGTAGACGTATATAATATCCCAACCGAGATGTACGGGACGGCAGGAACGGGATTCTGTAAAACATTACCAGCGAGGGGCTAGATGGGTTAGGTTAGGTTATGTTACGATATAGACGAATATAATGTTCCACCGAGAAGTAGAGGACGATACGCCAGGAATGTTGTAAAATACTACATCCGAGATGTTAGCCTGCCTTACGTTAGGATATATATCGCTGTAGACGTATATAATATCCCAACCGAGATGTACGGGACGGCAGGAACGGTATTCTGTAAAACATTACCAGCGAGGGGCCAGATGGGTTAGGTTAGGTTATGTTACGTTATAGACGAATATAATGTTCCCATCGAGAAATAGAGGCCGATACGCCAGGAATGTTGTAAAATACTACATCCGAGATGTTAGCCTGCCTTACGTTAGGATATATATCGCTGTAGACGTATATAATATCCCAACCGAGATGTACGGGACGGCAGGAACGGGATTCTGTAAAAGATTACCAGCGAGGGGCTAGATCTGTTAGGTTAGGTTATATTACGTTATAGACCTATATAATGTTCCCACCGAGAAGTAGGGGCCGTTACGCCAGTAATGTTGTGAAATACTACATTCGAGATGATAGCTTGCCTTAGGTTAGGATATATAACGCTATAGACGTATATAATATTCCAACCGAGATGTACGGGACGTCACGAACGGGATTCTGTAAAACATTACCAGCGAGGGGCCAGATGGGTTAGGTTAGGTTATGTTACGTTATAGACGAATATAATGTTCCCACCGAGAAGTAGAGACCGATACGCCAGGAATGTTGTAAAATACTACATCCGAGATGTTAGCCTGCCTTACGTTAGGATATATATCGCTGTAGACGTATATAATATCCCAACCGAGATGTACGGGACGGCAGGAACGGGATTCTGTAAAACATTACCAGCGAGGGGCTAGATGGGTTAGGTTAGGTTGTGATACGTTATAGACGTATATAATGTTCCCACCGAGAAGTAGGGGCCGACCCACCAGGAATGTTGGAAAATACTGCATCCGAGATGATAGCCTGCCTTAGGTTAGGATATATAACGCTATACACGTATATAATGTCCCAACCGAGACGTACGGGACGACACGAACGGGATTCTGTAGAACATTACCAGCGAGGGGCTAGATGTGTTAGGTTAGGTTATATTACGTTATAGACCTATATAATGTTCCCACCGAGAAGTAGGGGCCGTTACGCCAGGAATGTTGTGAAATACTACATTCGAGATGATAGCTTGCCTTAGGTTAGGATATATAACGCTATAGACGTATATAATATTCCAACCGAGATGTACGGGACGTCACGAACGGGATTCTGTAAAACATTAACAGCGAGGGCCTAGATGTGTTAGGTTAGGTTATATTACGTTATAGACGAATATAATGTTCCACCGAGAAGTAGAGGACGATACGCCAGGAATGTTGTAAAATACTACATCCGAGATGTTAGCCTGCCTCACGTTAGGATATGTATATCGCTGTAGACGTATATAATATCCCAACCGAGATGTACGGGACGGCAGGAACGGGATTCTGTAAAACATTACCAGCGAGGGGCTAGATGGGTTAGGTTAGGTTGTGATACGTTATAGACGTATATAATGTTCCCACCGAGAAGTAGGGGCCGACCCACCAGGAATGTTGGAAAATACTGCATCCGAGATGATAGCCTGCCTTAGGTTAGGATATTTAACGCTATAGACGTATATAATGTCCCAACCGAGACGTACGGGACGACACGAACGGGATCCTGTAGAACATTACCAGCGAGGGGCTAGATGTGTTAGGTTAGGTTATATTATGTTATAGACCTATATAATGTTCCCACCGAGAAGTAGGGGCCGATACGCCAGGAATGTTGTAAAATGCTACATCCGAGATGTTAGCCTGCCTTACGTTAGGATATATATCGCTGTAGACGTATATAATATCCCAACCGAGATGTACGGGACGACAGAAACGGGATTCTGTAAAACATTACCAGCGAGGGGCTAGATGGGTTAGGTTAGGATGTGATACGTTATAGACGTATATAATGTTCCCACCGAGAAGTAGGGGCCGATACGCCAGGAATGTTGTGAAAGACTACATCCGAGATGATAGCCTGCCTTACGTTAGGATATATATCGCTGTAGACGTATATAATATCCCAACCGAGATGTCCGGGACGGCAGGAACGGGATTCTGTAAAACATTACCAGCGAGGGGCCAGATGGGTTAGGTTAGGTTATGTTACGATATAGACGAATATAATGTTCCACCGAGAAGTAGAGGACGATACGCCAGGAATGTTGTAAAATACTACATCCGAGATGTTAGCCTGCCTTACGTTAGGATATATATCGCTGTAGACGTATATAATATCCCAACCGAGATGTACGGGACGGCAGGAACGGTATTCTGTAAAACATTACCAGCGAGGGGCCAGATGGGTTAGGTTAGGTTATGTTACGTTATAGACGAATATAATGTTCCCATCGAGAAATAGAGGCCGATACGCCAGGAATGTTGTAAAATACTACATCCGAGATGTTAGCCTGCCTTACGTTTGGATATATATCGCTGTAGACGTATATAATATCCCAACCGAGATGTACGGGACGGCAGGAACGGGATTCTGTAAAACATTACCAGCGAGGGGCTAGATGGGTTAGGTTAGGTTGTGATACGTTATAGACGTATATAATGTTCCCACCGAGAAGTAGGGCCCGACCCACCAGGAATGTAGGAAAATACTGCATCCGAGATGATAGCCTGCCTTAGGTTAGGATATATAACGCTATACACGTATATAATGTCCCAACCGAGACGTACGGGACGACACGAACGGGATTCTGTAGAACATTACCAGCGAGGGGCTAGATGTGTTAGGTTAGGTTATATTATGTTATAGACCTATATAATGTTCCCACCGAGAAGTAGGGGCCGATACGCCAGGAATGTTGTGAAATACTACATCCGAGATGATAGCCTGCCTTAGGTTAGGATATATAACGCTATAGACTTATATAATATCTCAACCGAGATGTACGGGACGAAACGAACGGGATTCTGTAAAACATTCCCAGCGAGGGGCCAGATGGGTTAGGTTAGGTTATGTTACGTTATAGACGAATATAATGTTCCCACCGAGAAGTAGAGGCCGATACGCCAGGAATGTGGTAAAATACTACATCCGAGATGTTAGCCTGCCCTACGTTAGGATATATATCGCTGTAGACGTATATAATATCCCAACCGAGATGTACGGGACGGCAGGAACGGGATTCTGTAAAAGATTACCAGCGAGGGGCTAGATGTGTTAGGTTAGGTTATATTGCGTTATAGACCTATATAATGTTCCCACCGAGAAGTAGGGGCCGTTACGCCAGGAATGTTGTGAAATACTACATTCGAGATGTTAGCCTGCCTTACGTTAGGATATATATCGCTGTAGACGTATATAATATCCCAACCGAGATGTACGGGACGGCAGGAACGGGATTCTGTAAAAGATTACCAGCGAGGGGCTAGATGTGTTAGGTTAGGTTATATTACGTTATAGACCTATATAATGTTCCCACCGAGAAGTAGGGGCCGTTACGCCAGGAATGTTGTGAAATACTACATTCGAGATGATAGCTTGCCTTAGGTTAGGATATATAACGCTATAGACGTATATAATATTCCAACCGAGATGTACGGGACGTCACGAACGGGATTCTGTAAAACATTAACAGCGAGGGCCTAGATGTGTTAGGTTAGGTTATATTACGTTATAGACGAATATAATGTTCCCACCGAGAAGTAGAGGACGATACGCCAGGAATGTTGTAAAATACTACATCCGAGATGTTAGCCTGCCTTACGTTAGGATATGTATATCGCTGTAGACGTATATAATATCCCAACCGAGATGTACGGGACGGCAGGAACGGGATTCTGTAAAACATTACCAGCGAGGGGCTAGATGGGTTAGGTTAGGTTGTGATACGTTATAGACGTATATAATGTTCCCACCGAGAAGTAGGGGCCGACCCACCAGGAATGTTGGAAAATACTGCATCCGAGATGATAGCCTGCCTTAGGTTAGGATATATAACGCCATAGACTTATATAATATCTCAACCGAGATGTACGGGACGAAACGAACGGGATTCTGTAAAACATTACCAGCGAGGGGCTAGATGGGTTAGGTTAGGTTGTGATACGTTATAGACGTATATAATGTTCCCACCGAGAAGTAGGGGCCGATACGCCAGGAATGTTGTAAAATACTACATCCGAGATGATAGCTTGCCTTAGGTTAGGATATATAACGCCATAGACTTATATAATATCTCAACCGAGATGTACGGGACGAAACGAACGGGATTCTGTAAAACATTACCAGCGAGGGGCTAGATGGGTTAGGTTAGGTTGTGATACGTTATAGACGTATATAATGTTCCCACCGAGAAGTAGGGGCCGATACGCCAGGAATGTTGTAAAATACTACATCCGAGATGATAGCTTGCCTTAGGTTAGGATATATAACGCTATAGAATTATATAATATCTCATCCGAGATGTATGGGACGCAACGAACGCTATTCTGTAAAACATTACCAGCGAGGGGCTAGATGTGTTAGGTTAGGTTGTATTAAGTTATATACCTATATAATGTTCCCACCGAGAAGTAGGGGCCGATACGCCAGGAATGTTGTGAAATACTACATCCGAGATGATAGCCTGCCTTACGTTAGGATATATATCGCTGTAGACGTATATAATATCCCAATCGAGATGTCCGGGACTACAGGAACGGGATTCTGTAAAACATTACCAGCGAGGGGCTAGATGGGTTAGGTGAGGATGTGATACGTTATAGACGTATATAATGTTCCCACCGAGAAGAAGGGGCCGATACGCCAGGAATGTTGTAAAATACTACATCCGAGATGATAGCTTGCCTTAGGTTAGGATATATAACGCTATAGACGTATATAATATCCCAACCGAGATGTACGGGACGGCAGGAACGGGATTCTGTAAAAGATTACCAGCGAGGGGCTAGATGGGTTAGGTTAGGTTATGTTACGATATAGACGAATATAATGTTCCACCGAGAAGTAGAGGACGATACGCCAGGAATGTTGTAAAATACTACATCCGAGATGTTAGCCTGCCTTACGTTAGGATATATATCGCTGTAGACGTATATAATATCCCAACCGAGATGTACGGGACGGCAGGAACGGTATTCTGTAAAACATTACCAGCGAGGGGCCAGATGGGTTAGGTTAGGTTATGTTACGTTATAGACGAATATAATGTTCCCACCGAGAAGTAGAGGACGATACGCCAGGAATGTTGTAAAATACTACATCCGAGATGTTAGCCTGCCTTACGTTAGGATATGTATATCGCTGTAGACGTATATAATATCCCAACCGAGATGTACGGGACGGCAGGAACGGGATTCTGTAAAACATTACCAGCGAGGGGCTAGATGGGTTAGGTTAGGTTGTGATACGTTATAGACGTATATAATGTTCCCACCGAGAAGTAGGGGCCGACCCACCAGGAATGTTGGAAAATACTGCATCCGAGATGATAGCCTGCCTTAGGTTAGGATATATAACGCCATAGACTTATATAATATCTCAACCGAGATGTACGGGACGAAACGAACGGGATTCTGTAAAACATTACCAGCGAGGGGCTAGATGGGTTAGGTTAGGTTGTGATACGTTATAGACGTATATAATGTTCCCACCGAGAAGTAGGGGCCGATACGCCAGGAATGTTGTAAAATACTACATCCGAGATGATAGCTTGCCTTAGGTTAGGATATATAACGCCATAGACTTATATAATATCTCAACCGAGATGTACGGGACGAAACGAACGGGATTCTGTAAAACATTACCAGCGAGGGGCTAGATGGGTTAGGTTAGGTTGTGATACGTTATAGACGTATATAATGTTCCCACCGAGAAGTAGGGGCCGATACGCCAGGAATGTTGTAAAATACTACATCCGAGATGATAGCTTGCCTTAGGTTAGGATATATAACGCTATAGAATTATATAATATCTCATCCGAGATGTATGGGACGCAACGAACGCTATTCTGTAAAACATTACCAGCGAGGGGCTAGATGTGTTAGGTTAGGTTGTATTAAGTTATATACCTATATAATGTTCCCACCGAGAAGTAGGGGCCGATACGCCAGGAATGTTGTGAAATACTACATCCGAGATGATAGCCTGCCTTACGTTAGGATATATATCGCTGTAGACGTATATAATATCCCAATCGAGATGTCCGGGACTACAGGAACGGGATTCTGTAAAACATTACCAGCGAGGGGCTAGATGGGTTAGGTGAGGATGTGATACGTTATAGACGTATATAATGTTCCCACCGAGAAGAAGGGGCCGATACGCCAGGAATGTTGTAAAATACTACATCCGAGATGATAGCTTGCCTTAGGTTAGGATATATAACGCTATAGACGTATATAATATCCCAACCGAGATGTACGGGACGGCAGGAACGGGATTCTGTAAAAGATTACCAGCGAGGGGCTAGATGGGTTAGGTTAGGTTATGTTACGATATAGACGAATATAATGTTCCACCGAGAAGTAGAGGACGATACGCCAGGAATGTTGTAAAATACTACATCCGAGATGTTAGCCTGCCTTACGTTAGGATATATATCGCTGTAGACGTATATAATATCCCAACCGAGATGTACGGGACGGCAGGAACGGTATTCTGTAAAACATTACCAGCGAGGGGCCAGATGGGTTAGGTTAGGTTATGTTACGTTATAGACGAATATAATGTTCCCATCGAGAAATAGAGGCCGATACGCCAGGAATGTTGTAAAATACTACATCCGAGATGTTAGCCTGCCTTACGTTTGGATATATATCGCTGTAGACGTATATAATATCCCAACCGAGATGTACGGGACGGCAGGAACGGGATTCTGTAAAACATTACCAGCGAGGGGCTAGATGGGTTAGGTTAGGTTGTGATACGTTATAGACGTATATAATGTTCCCACCGAGAAGTAGGGCCCGACCCACCAGGAATGTAGGAAAATACTGCATCCGAGATGATAGCCTGCCTTAGGTTAGGATATATAACGCTATACACGTATATAATGTCCCAACCGAGACGTACGGGACGACACGAACGGGATTCTGTAGAACATTACCAGCGAGGGGCTAGATGTGTTAGGTTAGGTTATATTACGTTATAGACCTATATAATGTTCCCACCGAGAAGTAGGGGCCGTTACGCCAGGAATGTTGTGAAATACTACATTCGAGATGATAGCTTGCCTTAGGCTAGGATATATAACGCTATAGACGTATATAATATTCCAACGGAGATGTACGGGACGTCACGAACGGGATTCTGTAAAACATTAACAGCGAGGTCCTAGATGTGTTAGGTTAGGTTATATTACGTTATAGACGAATATAATGTTCCACCGAGAAGTAGAGGCCGATACGCCAGGAATGTTGTAAAATACTACATCCGAGATGTTAGCCTGCCTTACGTTAGGATATGTATATCGCTGTAGACGTATATAATATCCCAACCGAGATGTACGGGACGGCAGGAACGGGATTCTGTAAAACATTACCAGCGAGGGGCTAGATGGGTTAGGTTAGGTTGTGATACGTTATAGACGAATATAATGTTCCCACCGAGAAGTAGAGGCCGATACGCCAGGAATGTGGTAAAATACTACATCCGAGATGTTAGCCTGCCCTACGTTAGGATATATATCGCTGTAGACGTATATAATATCCCAACCGAGATGTACGGGACGGCAGGAACGGGATTCTGTAAAAGATTACCAGCGAGGGGCTAGATGTGTTAGGTTAGGTTATATTGCGTTATAGACCTATATAATGTTCCCACCGAGAAGTAGGGGCCGTTACGCCAGGAATGTTGTGAAATACTACATTCGAGATGTTAGCCTGCCTTACGTTAGGATATATATCGCTGTAGACGTATATAATATCCCAACCGAGATGTACGGGACGGCAGGAACGGGATTCTGTAAAAGATTACCAGCGAGGGGCTAGATGTGTTAGGTTAGGTTATATTACGTTATAGACCTATATAATGTTCCCACCGAGAAGTAGGGGCCGTTACGCCAGGAATGTTGTGAAATACTACATTCGAGATGATAGCTTGCCTTAGGTTAGGATATATAACGCTATAGACGTATATAATATTCCAACCGAGATGTACGGGACGTCACGAACGGGATTCTGTAAAACATTAACAGCGAGGGCCTAGATGTGTTAGGTTAGGTTATATTACGTTATAGACGAATATAATGTTCCCACCGAGAAGTAGAGGACGATACGCCAGGAATGTTGTAAAATACTACATCCGAGATGTTAGCCTGCCTTACGTTAGGATATGTATATCGCTGTAGACGTATATAATATCCCAACCGAGATGTACGGGACGGCAGGAACGGGATTCTGTAAAACATTACCAGCGAGGGGCTAGATGGGTTAGGTTAGGTTGTGATACGTTATAGACGTATATAATGTTCCCACCGAGAAGTAGGGGCCGACCCACCAGGAATGTTGGAAAATACTGCATCCGAGATGATAGCCTGCCTTAGGTTAGGATATATAACGCCATAGACTTATATAATATCTCAACCGAGATGTACGGGACGAAACGAACGGGATTCTGTAAAACATTACCAGCGAGGGGCTAGATGGGTTAGGTTAGGTTGTGATACGTTATAGACGTATATAATGTTCCCACCGAGAAGTAGGGGCCGATACGCCAGGAATGTTGTAAAATACTACATCCGAGATGATAGCTTGCCTTAGGTTAGGATATATAACGCCATAGACTTATATAATATCTCAACCGAGATGTACGGGACGAAACGAACGGGATTCTGTAAAACATTACCAGCGAGGGGCTAGATGGGTTAGGTTAGGTTGTGATACGTTATAGACGTATATAATGTTCCCACCGAGAAGTAGGGGCCGATACGCCAGGAATGTTGTAAAATACTACATCCGAGATGATAGCTTGCCTTAGGTTAGGATATATAACGCTATAGAATTATATAATATCTCATCCGAGATGTATGGGACGCAACGAACGCTATTCTGTAAAACATTACCAGCGAGGGGCTAGATGTGTTAGGTTAGGTTGTATTAAGTTATATACCTATATAATGTTCCCACCGAGAAGTAGGGGCCGATACGCCAGGAATGTTGTGAAATACTACATCCGAGATGATAGCCTGCCTTACGTTAGGATATATATCGCTGTAGACGTATATAATATCCCAATCGAGATGTCCGGGACTACAGGAACGGGATTCTGTAAAACATTACCAGCGAGGGGCTAGATGGGTTAGGTGAGGATGTGATACGTTATAGACGTATATAATGTTCCCACCGAGAAGAAGGGGCCGATACGCCAGGAATGTTGTAAAATACTACATCCGAGATGATAGCTTGCCTTAGGTTAGGATATATAACGCTATAGACGTATATAATATCCCAACCGAGATGTACGGGACGGCAGGAACGGGATTCTGTAAAAGATTACCAGCGAGGGGCTAGATGGGTTAGGTTAGGTTATGTTACGATATAGACGAATATAATGTTCCACCGAGAAGTAGAGGACGATACGCCAGGAATGTTGTAAAATACTACATCCGAGATGTTAGCCTGCCTTACGTTAGGATATATATCGCTGTAGACGTATATAATATCCCAACCGAGATGTACGGGACGGCAGGAACGGTATTCTGTAAAACATTACCAGCGAGGGGCCAGATGGGTTAGGTTAGGTTATGTTACGTTATAGACGAATATAATGTTCCCATCGAGAAATAGAGGCCGATACGCCAGGAATGTTGTAAAATACTACATCCGAGATGTTAGCCTGCCTTACGTTTGGATATATATCGCTGTAGACGTATATAATATCCCAACCGAGATGTACGGGACGGCAGGAACGGGATTCTGTAAAACATTACCAGCGAGGGGCTAGATGGGTTAGGTTAGGTTGTGATACGTTATAGACGTATATAATGTTCCCACCGAGAAGTAGGGCCCGACCCACCAGGAATGTAGGAAAATACTGCATCCGAGATGATAGCCTGCCTTAGGTTAGGATATATAACGCTATACACGTATATAATGTCCCAACCGAGACGTACGGGACGACACGAACGGGATTCTGTAGAACATTACCAGCGAGGGGCTAGATGTGTTAGGTTAGGTTATATTACGTTATAGACCTATATAATGTTCCCACCGAGAAGTAGGGGCCGTTACGCCAGGAATGTTGTGAAATACTACATTCGAGATGATAGCTTGCCTTAGGCTAGGATATATAACGCTATAGACGTATATAATATTCCAACGGAGATGTACGGGACGTCACGAACGGGATTCTGTAAAACATTAACAGCGAGGTCCTAGATGTGTTAGGTTAGGTTATATTACGTTATAGACGAATATAATGTTCCACCGAGAAGTAGAGGCCGATACGCCAGGAATGTTGTAAAATACTACATCCGAGATGTTAGCCTGCCTTACGTTAGGATATGTATATCGCTGTAGACGTATATAATATCCCAACCGAGATGTACGGGACGGCAGGAACGGGATTCTGTAAAACATTACCAGCGAGGGGCTAGATGGGTTAGGTTAGGTTGTGATACGTTATAGACGTATATAATGTTCCCACCGAGAAGTAGGGGCCGACCCACCAGGAATGTTGGAAAATACTGCATCCGAGATGATAGCCTGCCTTAGGTTAGGATATATAACGCTATAGACGTATATAATGTCCCAACCGAGACGTACAGGACGACACGAACGGGATCCTGTAGAACATTACCAGCGAGGGGCTAGATGTGTTAGGTTAGGTTATATTATGTTATAGACCTATATAATGTTCCCACCGAGAAGTAGGGGCCGATACGCCAGGAATGTTGTAAAATGCTACATCCGAGATGTTAGCCTGCCTTACGTTAGGATATATATCGCTGTAGACGTATATAATATCCCAACCGAGATGTACGGGACGACAGGAACGGGATTCTGTAAAACATTACCAGCGAGGGGCTAGATGGGTTAGGTGAGGATGTGATACGTTATAGACGTATATAATGTTCCCACCGAGAAGAAGGGGCCGATACGCCAGGAATGTTGTAAAATACTACATCCGAGATGATAGCTTGCCTTAGGTTAGGATATATAACGCTATAGACTTATATAATATCTCAACCGAGATGTACGGGACGAAACGAACGGGATTCTGTAAAACATTACCAGCGAGGGGCCAGATGGGTTAGGTTAGGTTATGTTACGTTATAGACGAATATAATGTTCCACCGAGAAGTAGAGGACGATACGCCAGGAATGTTGTAAAATACTACATCCGAGATGTTAGCCTGCCTTACGTTAGGATATATATCGCTGTAGACGTATATAATATCCCAACCGAGATGTACGGGACGGCAGGAACGGGATTCTGTAAAAGATTACCAGCGAGGGGCTAGATCTGTTAGGTTAGGTTATATTACGTTATAGACCTATATAATGTTCCCACCGAGAAGTAGGGGCCGTTACGCCAGTAAAGTTGTGAAATACTACATTCGAGATGATAGCTTGCCTTAGGTTAGGATATATAACGCTATAGACGTATATAATATTCCAACCGAGATGTACGGGACGTCACGAACGGGATTCTGTAAAACATTACCAGCGAGGGGCCAGATGGGTTAGGTTAGGTTATGTTACGTTATAGACGAATATAATGTTCCCACCGAGAAGTAGAGACCGATACGCCAGGAATGTTGTAAAATACTACATCCGAGATGTTAGCCTGCCTTACGTTAGGATATATATCGCTGTAGACGTATATAATATCCCAACCGAGATGTACGGGACGGCAGGAACGGGATTCTGTAAAACATTACCAGCGAGGGGCTAGATGGGTTAGGTTAGGTTGTGATACGTTATAGACGTATATAATGTTCCCACCGAGAAGTAGGGGCCGACCCACCAGGAATGTTGGAAAATACTGCATCCGAGATGATAGCCTGCCTTAGGTTAGGATATATAACGCTATACACGTATATAATGTCCCAACCGAGACGTACGGGACGACACGAACGGGATTCTGTAGAACATTACCAGCGAGGGGCTAGATGTGTTAGGTTAGGTTATATTACGTTATAGACCTATATAATGTTCCCACCGAGAAGTAGGGGCCGTTACGCCAGGAATGTTGTGAAATACTACATTCGAGATGATAGCTTGCCTTAGGTTAGGATATATAACGCTATAGACGTATATAATATTCCAACCGAGATGTACGGGACGTCACGAACGGGATTCTGTAAAACATTAACAGCGAGGGCCTAGATGTGTTAGGTTAGGTTATATTACGTTATAGACGAATATAATGTTCCACCGAGAAGTAGAGGACGATACGCCAGGAATGTTGTAAAATACTACATCCGAGATGTTAGCCTGCCTCACGTTAGGATATGTATATCGCTGTAGACGTATATAATATCCCAACCGAGATGTACGGGACGGCAGGAACGGGATTCTGTAAAACATTACCAGCGAGGGGCTAGATGGGTTAGGTTAGGTTGTGATACGTTATAGACGTATATAATGTTCCCACCGAGAAGTAGGGGCCGACCCACCAGGAATGTTGGAAAATACTGCATCCGAGATGATAGCCTGCCTTAGGTTAGGATATTTAACGCTATAGACGTATATAATGTCCCAACCGAGACGTACGGGACGACACGAACGGGATCCTGTAGAACATTACCAGCGAGGGGCTAGATGTGTTAGGTTAGGTTATATTATGTTATAGACCTATATAATGTTCCCACCGAGAAGTATGGGCCGATACGCCAGGAATGTTGTAAAATGCTACATCCGAGATGTTAGCCTGCCTTACGTTAGGATATATATCGCTGTAGACGTATATAATATCCCAACCGAGATGTACGGGACGACAGAAACGGGATTCTGTAAAACATTACCAGCGAGGGGCTAGATGGGTTAGGTTAGGATGTGATACGTTATAGACATATATAATGTTCCCACCGAGAAGTAGGGGCCGATACGCCAGGAATGTTGTGAAAGACTACATCCGAGATGATAGCCTGCCTTACGTTAGGATATATATCGCTGTAGACGTATATAATATCCCAACCGAGATGTCCGGGACGGCAGGAACGGGATTCTGTAAAACATTACCAGCGAGGGGCCAGATGGGTTAGGTTAGGTTATGTTACGATATAGACGAATATAATGTTCCACCGAGAAGTAGAGGACGATACGCCAGGAATGTTGTAAAATACTACATCCGAGATGTTAGCCTGCCTTACGTTAGGATATATATCGCTGTAGACGTATATAATATCCCAACCGAGATGTACGGGACGGCAGGAACGGTATTCTGTAAAACATTACCAGCGAGGGGCCAGATGGGTTAGGTTAGGTTATGTTACGTTATAGACGAATATAATGTTCCCATCGAGAAATAGAGGCCGATACGCCAGGAATGTTGTAAAATACTACATCCGAGATGTTAGCCTGCCTTACGTTTGGATATATATCGCTGTAGACGTATATAATATCCCAACCGAGATGTACGGGACGGCAGGAACGGGATTCTGTAAAACATTACCAGCGAGGGGCTAGATGGGTTAGGTTAGGTTGTGATACGTTATAGACGTATATAATGTTCCCACCGAGAAGTAGGGCCCGACCCACCAGGAATGTAGGAAAATACTGCATCCGAGATGATAGCCTGCCTTAGGTTAGGATATATAACGCTATACACGTATATAATGTCCCAACCGAGACGTACGGGACGACACGAACGGGATTCTGTAGAACATTACCAGCGAGGGGCTAGATGTGTTAGGTTAGGTTATATTATGTTATAGACCTATATAATGTTCCCACCGAGAAGTAGGGGCCGATACGCCAGGAATGTTGTGAAATACTACATCCGAGATGATAGCCTGCCTTAGGTTAGGATATATAACGCTATAGACTTATATAATATCTCAACCGAGATGTACGGGACGAAACGAACGGGATTCTGTAAAACATTCCCAGCGAGGGGCCAGATGGGTTAGGTTAGGTTATGTTACGTTATAGACGAATATAATGTTCCCACCGAGAAGTAGAGGCCGATACGCCAGGAATGTGGTAAAATACTACATCCGAGATGTTAGCCTGCCCTACGTTAGGATATATATCGCTGTAGACGTATATAATATCCCAACCGAGATGTACGGGACGGCAGGAACGGGATTCTGTAAAAGATTACCAGCGAGGGGCTAGATGTGTTAGGTTAGGTTATATTACGTTATAGACCTATATAATGTTCCCACCGAGAAGTAGGGGCCGATACGCCAGGAATGTTGTGAAATACTACATCCAAGATGATAGCCTGCCTTAGGTTAGGATATATAACGCTATAGACTTATATAATATCTCAACCGAGATGTACGGGACGAAACGAACGGGATTCTGTAAAACATTACCAGCGAGGGGCCAGATGGGTTAGGTTAGGTTATGTTACGTTATAGACGAATATAATGTTCCCACCGAGAAGTAGAGGCCGATACGCCAGGAATGTTGTAAAATACTACATCCGAGATGTTAGCCTGCCTTACGTTAGGATATATATCGCTGTAGACGTATATAATATCCCAACCGAGATGTACGGGACGGCAGGAACGGGATTCTGTAAAAGATTACCAGCGAGGGGCTAGATGTGTTAGGTTAGGTTATATTACGTTATAGACCTATATAATGTTCCCACCGAGAAGTAGGGGCCGTTACCCCAGGAATGTTGTGAAATACTACATTCGAGATGATAGCTTGCCTTAGGTTAGGATATATAACGCTATAGACGTATATAATATTCCAACCGAGATGTACGGGACATCACGAACGGGATTCTGTAAAACATTAACAGCGAGGGCCTAGATGTGTTAGGTTAGGTTATATTACGTTATAGACGAATATAATGTTCCACCGAGAAGTAGAGGACGATACGCCAGGAATGTTGTAAAATACTACATCCGAGATGTTAGCCTGCCTTACGTTAGGATATATATCGCTGTAGACGTATATAATATCCCAACCGAGATGTACGGGACGGCAGGAACGGGATTCTGTAAAAGATTACCAGCGAGGGGCTAGATCTGTTAGGTTAGGTTATATTACGTTATAGACCTATATAATGTTCCCACCGAGAAGTAGGGGCCGTTACGCCAGGAATCTTGTGAAATACTACATTCGAGATGATAGCTTGCCTTAGGTTAGGATATATAACGCTATAGACGTATATAATATTCCAACCGAGATGTACGGGACGTCACGAACGGGATTCTGTAAAACATTACCAGCGAGGGGCCAGATGGGTTAGGTTAGGTTATGTTCCGTTATAGACGAATATAATGTTCCCACCGAGAAGTAGAGGCCGATACGCCAGGAATGTTGTAAAATACTACATCCGAGATGTTAGCCTGCCTTACGTTAGGATATATATCGCTGTAGACGTATATAATATCCCAACCGAGATGTACGGGACGGAAGGAACGGGATTCTGTAAAACATTACCAGCGAGGGGCCAGATGGGTTAGGTTAGGTTATGTTACGTTATAGACGAATATAATGTTCCCACCTGAGAAGTAGAGGCCGATACGCCAGGAATGTTGTAAAATACTACATCCGAGATGTTAGCCTGCCTTACGTTAGGATATATATCGCTGTAGACGTATATAATATCCCAACCGAGATGTAGGGGACGGCAGGAACGGGATTCTGTAAAAGATTACCAGCGAGGGGCTAGATGTGTTAGATTAGGTTATATTACGTTATAGACGTATATAATGTTCCCACCGAGAAGTAGGGGCCGACCCACCAGGAATGTTGGAAAATACTGCATCCGAGATCATAGCCTGCCTTAGGTTAGGATATATAACGCTATAGACGTATATAATGTCCCAACCGAGACGTACGGGACGACACGAACGGGATCCTGTAGAACATTACCAGCGAGGGGCTAGATGTGTTAGGTTAGGTTATATTACGTTATAGACCTATATAATGTTCCCACCGAGAAGTAGGGGCCGATACGCCAGGAGTGTTGTAAAATACTACATCCGAGATGATAGCTTGCCTTAGGTTAGGATATATAACGCTATAGAATTATATAATATCTCAACCGAGATGTACGGGACCAAACGAACGGGATTCTGTAAAACATAACCAGCGAGGGGCTAGATGTGTTAGGTTAGGTTATATTAAGTTATATACCTATATAATGTTCCCACCGAGAAGTAGGGGCCGATACGCCAGGAATGTTGTGAAATACTACATCCGAGATGATAGCCTGCCTTACGTTAGGATATATATCGCTGTAGACGTATATAATATCCCAACCGAGATGTCCGGGACGACAGGAACGGGATTCTGTAAAACATTACCAGCGAGGGTCTAGATGGGTTAGGTGAGGATGTGATACGTTATAGACGTATATAATGTTCCCACCGAGAAGAAGGGGCCGATACGCCAGGAATGTTGTAAAATACTACATCCGAGATGATAGCTTGCCTTAGGTTAGGATATATAACGCTATAGACTTATATAATATCTCAACCGAGATGTACGGGACGAAACGAACGGGATTCTGTAAAACATTACCAGCGAGGGGCCAGATGGGTTAGGTTAGGTTATGTTACGTTATAGACGAATATAATGTTCCCACCGAGAAGTAGAGACCGATACGCCAGGAATGTTGTAAAATACTACATCCGAGATGTTAGCCTGCCTTACGTTAGGATATATATCGCTGTAGACGTATATAATATCCCAACCGAGATGTACGGGACGGCAGGAACGGGATTCTGTAAAACATTACCAGCGAGGGGCTAGATGGGTTAGGTTAGGTTGTGATACGTTATAGACGTATATAATGTTCCCACCGAGAAGTAGGGGCCGATACGCCAGGAATGTTGTGAAAGACTACATCCGAGATGATAGCCTGCCTTACGTTAGGATATATATCGCTGTAGACGTATATAATATCCCAACCGAGATGTCCGGGACGGCAGGAACGGGATTCTGTAAAACATTACCAGCGAGGGGCCAGATGGGTTAGGTTACGTTATGTTACGATATAGACGAATATAATGTTCCACCGAGAAGTAGAGGACGATACGCCAGGAATGTTGTAAAATACTACATCCGAGATGTTAGCCTGCCTTACGTTAGGATATATATCGCTGTAGACGTATATAATATCCCAACCGAGATGTACGGGACGGCAGGAACGGTATTCTGTAAAACATTACCAGCGAGGGGCCAGATGGGTTAGGTTAGGTTATGTCACGTTATAGACGAATATAATGTTCCCATCGAGAAATAGAGGCCGATACGCCAGGAATGTTGTAAAATACTACATCCGAGATGTTAGCCTGCCTTACGTTAGGATATATATCGCTGTAGACGTATGTAATATCCCAACCGAGATGTACGGGACGGAAGGAACGGGATTCTGTAAAACATTACCAGCGAGGGGCCAGATGGGTTAGGTTAGGTTATGTTACGTTATAGACGAATATAATGTTCCCACCTGAGAAGTAGAGGCCGATACGCCAGGAATGTTGTAAAATACTACATCCGAGATGTTAGCCTGCCTTACGTTAGGATATATATCGCTGTAGACGTATATAATATCCCAACCGAGATGTAGGGGACGGCAGGAACGGGATTCTGTAAAAGATTACCAGCGAGGGGCTAGATGTGTTAGATTAGGTTATATTACGTTATAGACGTATATAATGTTCCCACCGAGAAGTAGGGGCCGACCCACCAGGAATGTTGGAAAATACTGCATCCGAGATCATAGCCTGCCTTAGGTTAGGATATATAACGCTATAGACGTATATAATGTCCCAACCGAGACGTACGGGACGACACGAACGGGATCCTGTAGAACATTACCAGCGAGGGGCTAGATGTGTTAGGTTAGGTTATATTACGTTATAGACCTATATAATGTTCCCACCGAGAAGTAGGGGCCGATACGCCAGGAGTGTTGTAAAATACTACATCCGAGATGATAGCTTGCCTTAGGTTAGGATATATAACGCTATAGAATTATATAATATCTCAACCGAGATGTACGGGACCAAACGAACGGGATTCTGTAAAACATAACCAGCGAGGGGCTAGATGTGTTAGGTTAGGTTATATTAAGTTATATACCTATATAATGTTCCCACCGAGAAGTAGGGGCCGATACGCCAGGAATGTTGTGAAATACTACATCCGAGATGATAGCCTGCCTTACGTTAGGATATATATCGCTGTAGACGTATATAATATCCCAACCGAGATGTCCGGGACGACAGGAACGGGATTCTGTAAAACATTACCAGCGAGGGTCTAGATGGGTTAGGTGAGGATGTGATACGTTATAGACGTATATAATGTTCCCACCGAGAAGAAGGGGCCGATACGCCAGGAATGTTGTAAAATACTACATCCGAGATGATAGCTTGCCTTAGGTTAGGATATATAACGCTATAGACTTATATAATATCTCAACCGAGATGTACGGGACGAAACGAACGGGATTCTGTAAAACATTACCAGCGAGGGGCCAGATGGGTTAGGTTAGGTTATGTTACGTTATAGACGAATATAATGTTCCCACCGAGAAGTAGAGACCGATACGCCAGGAATGTTGTAAAATACTACATCCGAGATGTTAGCCTGCCTTACGTTAGGATATATATCGCTGTAGACGTATATAATATCCCAACCGAGATGTACGGGACGGCAGGAACGGGATTCTGTAAAACATTACCAGCGAGGGGCTAGATGGGTTAGGTTAGGTTGTGATACGTTATAGACGTATATAATGTTCCCACCGAGAAGTAGGGGCCGATACGCCAGGAATGTTGTGAAAGACTACATCCGAGATGATAGCCTGCCTTACGTTAGGATATATATCGCTGTAGACGTATATAATATCCCAACCGAGATGTCCGGGACGGCAGGAACGGGATTCTGTAAAACATTACCAGCGAGGGGCCAGATGGGTTAGGTTAGGTTATGTTACGATATAGACGAATATAATGTTCCACCGAGAAGTAGAGGACGATACGCCAGGAATGTTGTAAAATACTACATCCGAGATGTTAGCCTGCCTTACGTTAGGATATATATCGCTGTAGACGTATATAATATCCCAACCGAGATGTACGGGACGTCACGAACGGGATTCTGTAAAACATTAACAGCGAGGGCCTAGATGTGTTAGGTTAGGTTATATTACGTTATAGACGAATATAATGTTCCCACCGAGAAGTAGAGGACGATACGCCAGGAATGTTGTAAAATACTACATCCGAGATGTTAGCCTGCCTTACGTTAGGATATGTATATCGCTGTAGACGTATATAATATCCCAACCGAGATGTACGGAACGGCAGGAACGGGATTCTGTAAAACATTACCAGCGAGGGGCTAGATGGGTTAGGTTAGGTTGTGATACGTTATAGACGTATATAATGTTCCCACCGAGAAGTAGGGGCCGACCCACCAGGAATGTTGGAAAATACTGCATCCAAGATGATAGCCTGCCTTAGGTTAGGATATATAACGCTATAGACGTATATAATGTCCCAACCGAGACGTACGGGACGACACGAACGGGATCCTGTAGAACATTACCAGCGAGGGGCTAGATGTGTTAGGTTAGGTTATATTATGTTATAGACCTATATAATGTTCCCACCGAGAAGTAGGTGCCGATACGCCAGGAATGTTGTAAAATGCTACATCCGAGATGTTAGCCTGCCTTACGTTAGGATATATATCGCTGTAGACGTATATAATATCCCAACCGAGATGTACGGGACGACAGGAACGGGATTCTGTAAAACATTACCAGCGAGGGGCTAGATGGGTTAGGTTAGGTTATGTTACGTTATAGACGAATATAATGTTCCCACCGAGAAGTAGAGGCCGATACGCCAGGAATGTTGTAAAATACTACATCCGAGATGTTAGCCTGCCTTACGTTAGGATATATATCGCTGTAGACGTATATAATATCCCAACCGAGATGTACGGGACGGCAGGAACGGGATTCTGTAAAAGATTACCAGCGAGGGGCTAGATCTGTTAGGTTAGGTTATATTACTTTATAGACCTATATAATGTTCCCACCGAGAAGTAGGGGCCGTTACGCCAGTAATGTTGTGAAATACTACATTCGAGATGATAGCTTGCCTTAGGCTAGGATATATAACGCTATAGACGTATATAATATTCCAACCGAGATGTACGGGACGTCACGAACGGGATTCTGTAAAACATTACCAGCGAGGGGCCAGATGGGTTAGGTTAGGTTATGTTACGTTATAGACGAATATAATGTTCCCACCGAGAAGTAGAGGCCGATACGCCAGGAATGTTGTAAAATACTACATCCGAGATGTTAGCCTGCCTTACGTTAGGATATATATCGCTGTAGACGTATATAATATCCCAACCGAGATGTACGGGACGGCAGGAACGGGATTCTGTAAAACATTACCAGCGAGGGGCTAGATGGGTTAGGTTAGGTTGTGATACGTTATAGACGTATATAATGTTCCCACCGAGAAGTAGGGGCCGACCCACCAGGAATGTTGGAAAATACTGCATCCGAGATGATAGCCTGCCTTAGGTTAGGATATATAACGCTATACACGTATATAATGTCCCAACCGAGACGTACGGGACGACACGAACGGGATTCTGTAGAACATTACCAGCGAGGGGCTAGATGTGTTAGGTTAGGTTATATTATGTTATAGACCTATATAATGTTCCCACCGAGAAGTAGGGGCCGATACGCCAGGAATGTTGTGAAATACTACATCCAAGATGATAGCCTGCCTTAGGTTAGGATATATAACGCTATAGACTTATATAATATCTCAACCGAGATGTACGGGACGAAACGAACGGGATTCTGTAAAACACTACCAGCGAGGGGCCAGATGGGTTAGGTTAGGTTATGTTACGTTATAGACGAATATAATGTTCCCACCGAGAAGTAGAGGCCGATACGCCAGGAATGTTGTAAAATACTACATCCGAGATGTTAGCCTGCCTTACGTTAGGATATATATCGCTGTAGACGTATATAATATCCCAACCGAGATGTACGGGACGGCAGGAACGGGATTCTGTAAAAGATTACCAGCGAGGGGCTAGATGTGTTAGGTTAGGTTATATTACGTTATAGACCTATATAATGTTCCCACCGAGAAGTAGGGGCCGTTACCCCAGGAATGTTGT
>CAXAJV010000291.1:0-16172 GCA_963969225.1 Xylocopa violacea | reverse complement strand
ATACGAAAATAGTATAGCATTTCAAAATGCTGTTGGAAGGAAGAGAGATGAGAAATTACTAGATGGGACATTTTAGTTAAATTAATCGCGACCATTTGTCGCGAGATTTTGACCTCTTTTTTTCTCATGTGGGTGATAACTAAATAAAACTCGTTAAAAAGGAAATTGATATAAATTCTCTCGCGAGCATGCGCAAGCGTGCAAGTGCGTAACGAGCGTCTATGTATCGCGCAACAAAGAACAATGGCCGGAGACGAGGAACAAAGGGAACGTTTAGAAAACACTCGCGAAACAATCGAGTGAATGCCGATCGATCGATCGTCCGCGTCACTCGCAACCCCGTTTACATCGCGACTAGAACTTCTCTCCCTGCGAGACCCACGATTCGCAAGAAGAAGCGGGTGAAACGGAACGGGGAGAAGGTTGTGGCTAAAAAAACAGTGGACGTAGATGTACACGGGAGGTTTGAACTGAGTTTTCTCTGGAGAAATAAGCGTGAATACTTGATAGGTTGGAGGGTCCCTCGTTCTCTTTCTTTGGGGGCTGAAAGAGTTGCGAGGGAGGGAATAGCTTGGAATGGTTCTCGTTTAAAGTTTCAGATTGTTTTAATTCAGTTCAGACGTGCCCTTAATAGAGTTAAGCTTGATATTGGAAAATTTGCAACACCGATAAGTGGAAAATTCTTCTGGAAAATGTATTATTGATTGGAATGCGAATAGAGTATAGCGAATAATTCGTTTCAATTTATTTTAATTTGTTCGTTTATCTTTGAAATAACAGGTTTTTTATTGCATAGCAATTTGCAGAGCGTGTTTTACAAAATCAAGCTACTAATCATTTTCTATTGCCTGCGTTTAAAAAATATAATTGCTCCACCCTTGGAAAACGTGTCTGTCTTTGTGGAATTCGATTCTCGATTAAATATGTTTGCTCTTGAATCGCGTTCTTACCGTTACTGATCGATCAACATCGATACGCGATAACAGCGTCGAATAACGCCTACAATTCGCTGGATCGAGCCTGGTTTGCCGTTTCCTGTTATGTAAATTGCATTACATTACATAACGGTGTATGATCGGAACAGGAAGCAAGGAGTGGCTAACGCACAACGCAAAGCTAATACGAGAACACTGTTCGCGTTGTTCATTAGCTACAGTAATGGTGTATCGCGTGATATACATGCTTACATACTCGTGTATACGTGTGCATCTTCCTTTCGAAAAAGTATTAATGCAACGAGTATAGCCGGAAGGAATTGAATAACACCTTTGGAGTGTAACATTTAATTCAAGTACATTTATAGACCGACGATTCAGTCGTTAGGATAGTAATTAGCCAGTTTCTTAAATAACTTTGAATGAGGTAGCGAAGCAATCAATTCAATGTCGTAAGAAATATTTTATATAACTGACAACGTAGAACTATTCAATATACTACATGACAAATAAAAAAGTAGTCAAATCATTCCTTGCTCCAGATTTTTAAAACTCTGAAAATGTTCGATGTCAATCAGTATTTAATTTTTGGAACGTACGTTCACTTTGTCCACTCTAAATTTCAAAGAAATTCTTCTGGTTTCATCAACAGTCCCTTTTGGAAAAGGGAACTTGTATTTTTCGTATAAAAAGAGAGAACAGAACGGCTCACAGTGACCGCGCGACTGCAATCACTGGCCCCAACTGGTCTCATTTTTCCACAGGCGGACGACCACCCTCGGTATCGTTCGCGAAGATTATTCCCCGTGACGGTTCTTCTTTTTATCACCGCCACGTGTGAGACTTAAGTTACATGCTCTATCTCGAGCAGACGGGTCCACGATTCGAACCGTGTTCTTGGGTTACGCTTCTTCCAAACCCCCCCATTGACTTTTTCTCAGCTGGCGAGGCGCAGGGTACCTTCCGTTCGCTTCTAAGAAAGAATAGGTCTAAATCAGGGGGATCTGTTCGTAGCCAAGAGCTGTCGGATTCGATGGAACATATGGGCTGTTGGAAATGGAAGGAAAGAACTTTCTTCTTAACGCTGTTACTCTTAAACACGATTTATCTCGATAATATTTATCAGTGTCTTCATTTAATTTCGAGTAGCCACGTATATTTCTTCATTACTCGATGCTTCTTCACGCATTTTAATTTCAACACCGAAACGTATCACTTATGTATGTTAAGCCTTGCTCCTTTACCCAGATTCTGACAATTTTTCCAAAAATAACGTTCCTCGCGCGCAACCCCTTTAAGTATCGCTTGGTAACTTTTTTTTTTCGCGAGTGGACCCTCCACAGAGGCAGACGTCACCTCCTCGCACCGCACCCTGAGGCAACGGACTGCTCACTTCCATTATACAAGACTCTTCACGAAATTGTACTGTTTGTCGTTTAAAATAGAAGGTGCACGCGTTAACCTACTCGTGCTCATACGAGTAATGCCCACGTTTTCTGGGTTAGTCGACTTTCAACGAAAAATTCGTGCCGCCGTAGTACTTTCCCAATCGATTGAAATCGCTTTCCTTCGCCATTGCCGTTTTCATTTTCTACGTATCTCATCACATGCGAAAATATGTAGTATAATAAAGTAAATAGCACATGAAATACATTAAAAATATTAGTTACGTTTCGTCTATATGTATAATAACTCGTTTTATAATTCAATGGACGTTCGTATTAATTAATTACGCCTCCCATCGTGCATCCAATACGCGATACACTAAACCAGTCACCCATATTACGCAACATCCTGCAAAAATGGAGCAACCGGCTATTTTTCCAAGAAAATCGTTCTTAATTGCACGGAACAACGAACAATAAAAACCGCTCGAGACGCATATCTTCGTAACTCGCTGGAACAACTTCGCAACCATTCTAAACGATTCGACAGTCTTTCAATTGCGTGCGCGAATTAAAAACGGGAGAATGTCGCGGTACAATGTATTCCATCGTCACCGGTTGTTTGACGCGGCTAATTTAATTGCGTTCGTCGACGACGTTACCAGTTACGCGCCGGTCTAATTATAGCGTTAGACTAATTACAATCAACTTCGTAACGTCCTGTGGCGTATTTGCGGTTTTCCATTTAATTTTCGCGGACGTATCCGTTCCATCGACACTCGCGTTTCCACGCGATAGACCCATGGAGGCGTGACCACGCTTACGTCACCGTTGTTATAGCGTTACATATCGCGTATTGTCCTCGGACATCTTGCGGATCCCTCTGGTTGTTCCATTACGCTGGTCAATCCGAGAATTTTTCGTATTTCAATCCTTCAAAAGCATTTCCATCCCTTTTCCACGAGTTGTTTCTTGAAAATTTCTAAATTTCCAACTTTTTAAAAGTTGGAACTACTGGAGATAATGGATAACTAATAATAGTTGGATATTATATGATTCATAAGTGTAATCAGGTTAAGATAAGACTTTCTCTATTTGTATGTGACGATAGTTGTTGCGATTTGAGTTATTTATTAGGTATATGTTTGCGAAAAAGTCTTGAGAAAGAGAAAATGATGGCGAGATTAATCGAGACACGCACCCTGAGCAGGTATCTGCATTTCGTTTTGGTTTGACCATGGGTCGTTTAATAGAGAGTCGTGGAATTTCCTTCAAATTGCTTTCAATTGCCCAGACATTAGTTGTCCTTGGCGTTCGACGCTTGGCGCCGTGGAATTAACAATGTTACATTCTTGGAGGAAGAGATAGGACGCTGGTGGAATGATTTCACTTCTGTTCTTTGAGCGACGCAGATTTCATTTTTCCCACGTTGCTTTTGTTGTAGCGATTTTATTTACATTTTCCTTTTTTAGGCAAGCCATTATTAATTCAGAATGGGTAATGTTTAATTATAGTTTATTGGCGCACGTGCAACAAAGGCAGCGCGTAAACCGTGTATGAAAGAGCGGTTTGTATTATCGTTTAAGGAACGGAGATTAAATTATTCTTAACGCGTCCAGCGGTAATTTATGAAGTCTCTTTACCCTTTCGATTCTGCGAAAAAAGGTCCGCTGTTTTGCACCGCTCTAATTAATTTCCAGCGGAACTCTTTGCTGCCTCTCCTTCTCTCTTTCCCTAGTGGCACATTTGTGCGGCAATCGTCGGTGAAAAATTGGAACACGCGACTCGTTTCGCTAAAGAAACATTGTAGCTCTGTGAAATGGATACCTGCTGTGTAGCAACATTAGTTGGAGTAATACGAGCACGATTTTATACTGATTTATACAGGATGGCTCGCTTGGGTTTAGAACTCTGCTGTTGTTGATGGCATGAAATTCAAAACTTTCAAATTTATGCTCAGCGACGTTTGTTGATTTCTAAATGGCACGCAAGTAGTTAACAATTGTAACAACTCAATTTCAGTTTTCGCAAATTTATTTGAAACCAGCACCGCACGGGTTACACAATACTATCGACGAAACCTGACGCAAACTGCAATATCAATCGCAGAAACCCAGAGGCAATATTTTCCAGACGCCTAAATCCTCTTAGCAAGGCAAATTTTTGGCAAGCTTCCCTCGAATCAAGGTCTCGACCGTCTTTTTCGAGGCGGTGCCGCTGCGTCGACGCCAGTCGTCGTATGCACGTGTTACATTCGCGTGCGGGGCAGAAAGCGCGGCCCCTTGGACTGTAAAAGACCGCACCACCGCGATGCATTGTTCGCGTTCAACTCGCGATCTCTTCCTCCAGGACTCGCCTTCCACTTCAGGTGATCTATTGCGCTCTTCGCAAAGACGGGGTGGCGCCACGGGGTCCAGCTCTTTGCCACGCGTTCGGCGTGAAATTTTGCACGTTCCTCGAGAAGCGAATCGAGGAAATCGCGTGTACCGCTAGAACGCGGATTATTAGAAGAGATGGTTGCCCGTCGTATTTAGAATCGAAAGTACACGAATGGTATCTACAAGTATCTGTAATACATGAATTCTTCTTGTCTCATTTTCATAGTAAGAGGCAATCTCAAAAAGATAACAAAATTCATACACAAATAGTAGAAAACGTCGAGAAGATAGTGGAACTCATTCAGAATGAAAGAAAACCGCAGAAAGATAATAGAAGTTGCTAAAAAATAAAAGGAACCCCCAATGAGATAGCGGAAGAAGTACAAAATGAAAGATAACAGAAGTCGTTGAAAGGTAAAAGAATTCATTCGAAATGAAAGAAAATCGCAGAGATAGCAGAATTCGCTAGAAGAAGAAGTTCCTTCAAAAGGATCAACCAAATCTGTAACCAGCGCAGCCCCACATGGAAAATGCTCTCCTCCCCAGAGTCACGCAGCCAAAGAGATCGCGACTCCCAACGGAGGAAGCGCAATCCGACCGCTCCTGTAAAACGATCTGCATCGACTACGATTGGCCACCAACGTCGAATCAATTTATGTAACATTGTGCCATACTCGACGTACACGACGCGAGGTGGACGCGCCCTTGTCCATTCAGGCCGTTGCTCGGATTAAAATTTCAGGTGAATACACGGCCGTTCCCTTTCGACTGCGCGCTGAGCGAAACGTACCTGCGAGAAGACGGGATAAAGAGCACTCGAAAATAGACCGTCATTCTCGCGTTCACGCGCGGCTAACCCTTTCGTCCGCTTTGAATTTATACGAGTCTCCACCGGGACTCGAGGAGCCTGTTGCTTCTCGAACTTTCTTGGTCAGTTTTGTTGCTTCGCGTTCTACTTCGTTTCCTTTGTCAGCTTCGATTTTGATCGCGGTTTCTCGGTCAGCGAGAATTTTCGGTGAACTTTGTCCAACCCTTTGAAGTCTAAATTTACGAGTACAAACTTCGCCCAATCTCGATCCAACGTTCAGAATTGTTCGAGAATTTTCGCTCTCTGGGTCACAAGACGGTGGCATGATTCAATCGGCTCGATAAACAGTGTCGTTTAATAGTAGGCTACCCTGGTTAGCTTTTCTTACCGGCACACACAACTCACGTGGATGATGTTTCACAGCGTAAACAGCTTTGTTTTCGTCACCCGAGAGCACGGTGTTATGCAAACACCGCGATAAAACGGCAGGCGCGCCTTATTCCTTCGATTCGACAACAGGTCGCGAACTTACCGACCGAGGTTTCGAACGAGACGAAAATTAATCTTCGTTCTAATTGGGAACAGTATTGCGAGTGTTTTGGACGAACTTAAGACGAAACTGTCATTCACAGCCCATGTTTCAAATTATATTTATAAAATTTGCAAAATATAATAATAATGTAACTAATTATTACTGTACTGCATCGTACTTTACTATTGTATTACTGCACTGTAAAGAAACTTAGGTTTAATAATTACAGTAGCTTCCTTGCATTTTATATATTTTCAGATCACAGTCAATCGTTCCAATACGAGAAAGTGAAACAAAAATTCCAATTATAGAGGGTTAAGGTCGGTGACCAGCGGTTTTCTGACCCCTGTCTCCGATGGCTTCTTCGATCCAGACGATGTCGGCAAAAAATAGGGTCCGTGCGTGCTCTGGCGACCATCGTCATTCTTTCAGACATTTTTCTTTTTCTTCTCCTTTCCCTTTTTTCTTTGGTATCCTTTCCTTCTTTTTTCTGGTCCCTTGCTACGCGTTCCTTTTCTTTTTTCCCCTCTTCGTCCATTCTTCGAGCTCTGTGACGAGTAAACGAAGGACGATCGAATGCCGGGGAAGCAACGCTCTCGTCGGTGTATACCGTGGGATAAAAAAGTTTCCAGATTAGAGTGGAGCTGTGTCGGGAATTGATATGTTCGACGAGCTCGAAATTCGAATCGAGTGAAAGTTTTCGAGACCATGCTCGAGTGGTAGCGATGGGCGTGTGCGAAGTTTCGCTCGAGCGATTGGTCGGATTAAAGGGATTTAGCAAGTTGATAGAGCGAGTCGATTTCAGGTGGATTTATCTGATCGAGTAGTTTCGATAGGGTGCAGTAAGTCGACTTGGAGATTCGGACGACGATGAAGTAGTTGTGGAACTTGACTAATTAATGTCTGTTATTGAAATTATAGGCGTCTGCTAATTCGTGTAATCAATAAATTGGACTGTTGCCCTAAATGTCCAAGCATTTGGACTATTTATTTATAAATCCCCCTCGGTTCTAGCCTTTTAACAGATTTCAACCCTTCGCACAATAATATTATGCAAATTGCACCGTGTTACTTTAAATTCAATAGCCTAATTCTGATCATTATAAAAACGGAGCCAAGTGGCACATTAAATTTTCAAAGCACCATATACCAAAGGCAAGGTCGTACTGTTGCGACTTTGTAATGAACTGGTGCGACATTAAACTATCCATTTGCAGAGCGATTCGTATCACCTTCATGTTCCTATCGCTTTGATAATGGCTGACAAGTAATTCATTTTCATTTTATTTCTACAATCACTTTATCAATATATAACACGGTGCAAATTTACATTTGAAAAAAACAATGCGGTGCCAAATTTCTCGAATGACTTCCGAACGAAAGTCAGCCTGAATCGTAAAAAATCGTTTCTTGGAAAGCACACTTTTTAAACCAAGACGCAACCAGTTATCGGTTCGGACGTTTTTAATGAAAGGGTACGTCCGCTTAAAAAAATCGATCTTCGACGAGAACCGAAGCTGGCCACTTTTAGCACTGGAACCCCACAATTACCGCGTCTAAGAAAATTTCTCGGTGGCGTATCGAGCCGAGGGGGTGCCTCTGGAGTCCACGAATAACTCGAACGCGACAAAATTAATTCGATGCTTCCGCTCGATCGGATCGGACCCACGATCGGTTGCGTCGTGATTACACGAAAATAGCGGACGCTAAATGCCGCGGTTTATAATTAACTGGATCGATACACGTGTGGACACCACGTTGTTCGATATTCGAGAACGCGATCGTCCAGGAAACAGGAGAGGAGGAAAGGAGAGGAGGTTGGAACCGAAGGTGGACGAGATCGTACACTTTAATAACCTATTAATTAACGCGATACTAATTCCTGCTATTAATCGATAACGTCGATCGACTCGCGGGCTAAGCATTTTGTCGTTCCGAACGATACTCGCAGCGATTTCGAAACCCGTTCGACGGGTTTCTTATTTTTAACCCGCTCGTCTCGTTTTAATAACGCAGCTTTTAAGGCGCCCGTTTCTGATACCAGCCTCGATCCGTAATTTATGAATTGAGAAACGTATCATTAGCGAAACGGGTGGATGTGAGAGCTCTGAATGTCCAGATGGTCCGCGAAAGATTGCTAAACTGTTTATAGCGGTCAATAAAAGATAATTTATATGATATCAAATACACTTTTCCTTATGAAGTCCGTCATATTTCTTTAACTAATTGTAACCATTTTCTGATTCCAGGTAAACAACCACCCTCATAAGTTATGGATATCAGACGCCACACCTTGAGTCGAGAATACGAAACATCCGTCTATTTTTTCGTGTTAGAAACGCGTAGACTTAGGCATTGATTCAGGTAACGATAACTTATAATTCTTGTAATCACTTCCATCTTCGTTCGACGAGCAAATGCGGTGAGTCGTTCAGAAAATGACAGCACTTTTACACCCGCGAGGGCGGACACTAATTTCATAAATTTGCATAAGTTATTTAAAAGAAATCATTAAAGTCCACTGTACGGTGTTATGGTCGAACCAAGACTTTAACGAGGTTCTGTACTTTATATACGCGTCCATGAAAAAGATATTCGGTGGTAGACAGGGTAGGCGACCGATGTCACTGACCTTGCCTAACGATCGTCAGTGTCTGCAGGGTTCCCGACGGGTTCGATTCCAGAGGGGAGCACCTCGCAGGATGCTAATGTTGTTACTGCTCGAATTTAGGGAGGGTTGATCCCGTTCTAGTATATAATGCACGGCGAAACAATTGATGACTAGAGGGGATGGAAGGGTTGCGTAACATTCGCGTGGAAATTCGTGTATACTTTAGAATTCAATGAGCGGTATGAAAAAATAAATCTACCCCTAAAATTGCGCAACGTGGATTGAAGAATTCATGACTTTTTTGATAGCTTCGACAGGATATTGAAAGCAGTGCTATCCGAAAGTAATTGCGAGCAAGCGCTTTGAGTGAAATCTCGTTGAAACCGATGAAATTTATGTCTGAAAATTTCAGCTAGGTGCAATGAATCTTGGCACGCTTAAGATCTGATAATGCAGCATTAACTCTGCAGCAGCCCATTACAGGGGTTAAATGCTGAAACTGTGTAGTGCTAATGGTACATGTACATAAGTTTGTATAAAGACGGAGCAGATGTAACGTTAACACTTTCATCTGCCGTCGTCAGGTTTGGAATGATCTAAACGATTCCAGAAAAATTCGTTTGCTTTTTAGAATTATTTTTGCAAACGATAGAGGGGCTCTTGAAATATATAGATTCATCGATACTCGAAAATCTGAAACGATAGTGATGGCCTTCTTATTGATATATCTTATTTATTAAGAATTCTGATTATCCAACTAGATAACCACATGTATGTGAAAATACCTTGGGAATTAATCAAAATTCCACTGCACCTTATAGATCTTGTTATTTCTCTGAATAATTTATTTTTAATTTTTTTATATGTGTGTGTTCAGAAAAAATACTTAAGCAATGATTCGGAGTATGAACATGCAACTTTCTTATTTTTTAATCGAACACCAGTCACCGGTTTTTCCACACATTTCAACGCACCTTACATAGATACTATTTTACGATCGAAATCAATTGACTGTTCAAGGCCATTCAAGTGTAACTCCGACCATGCGGTATGGCTACTTCATCACTCCATCCCCCTACCTTTTTCCTTCACATTAACTCCGTTCTATCGCTCGTTCTGCGAGCATAAAATCCACCTCTGCAAATGTATGTCCTCCACTTAAAATCCAGTACGCCGGTCGTGACCTTTTCCTGGACGAATATTATTCATAGAACAGCACGACAGAGGCAACGATTTTTCTGCGAACCGTTCATACGCTGAAATGGTTAATTTTCCGTAAAATAGGGAGTGCACAATCAGGTGCGTTGGCGTACGAAAATTAAAAAAGTAGGATTAGCTATTTTAATCTATGAACAGTTCATATATTAGTATGAAACAGATTTATAGTAGAGGATAATCGACTAAGTTTTAATCTTCCAATTTATGACTGGGGTGGACGAGTTTTAATTGATTTTAAAAAAATTCCATTTGCTCCGCAGCGAAAGGGTTTAATTTGCGCGTGGTTTGGCCGCGTTTAGCGGGTTTCCGCGGATTTCGCTGTTGTTCGTCTTCACGGACGTTTATTCCTGGCCAAGCCACCCCAGGGAGATCCCTGCCTCTCTTTCACAATAGTTCTTACCGTTATCGGCGTTGATCCTTCGGCTCGAGGTAGCCCCTTATCATCGTTCACCGAATAACCCAGTGTCCTAGTTCCGATATCGATTTTACGAGCACCTGAAACCCTCCGCTGCCGTGACTTCTTTCGCTGTAACGGTTACGCTCGGGCAGACGTCGAAGGTGTCTCTATATACGCGACTAAAACGTATCTGAAACGTTTTAGAAACACTGAAACTGCGACTGACGTATGCATCGTTGAAAATTTGATTCGTACAAAAAGTATAATAACTATTACATTGATTAATAAAAATTTAGGGATGAATTGTGAAAATAATCTTCTCTCTAAGGGAGATTCTCTCTAATCTTCCATCGTTTTCCCCTGTTCTTTTGTTGATAGTAGTTATGAAAGAAGGATTAAGCTTGGTAACGAATAAAACCATTCCTGCTGAAAAAGGGTGTACTTGAGTCGAATATCAAGTTCACCTGCTTTTTTAGGAATCAACCAGTTTTCACTTTGCCAATCAAGATTATCCGTTTAATGTCATGAAAAACACGCTGGTATCATTTATTGCAAAACATTTTCGCGTCATTTCATCGCAAAAAGGAGCTGTTTTTTCAAACGAGAATCAGGTTGAACGCACGGAAACCAGCTCGGTTTCCGGCCGAGTTGCGCTCCCGAATCGAGCCCGGGAACAGAACCGAATCTTCCCGGTAAACCCCCGGGCGTATGCGCCGCTGCAGGTGGTCGAACCCGCTGCGGCGGATGTCGGGATCGGAACTGCCGCGTCGCGCTGTGAACGCGCCTTAATGGGCCGCGGTTCGTCGCCCTGCGGCTCGTTCAACCCCTCCGTCCGTCCGCTCGCGTCGTCTGGAAGAGCTCTGCCGACGCGAGGGTGCGCCTGGAGCCTCGCAAACGAGAGGGTTGAAGCGGCAAGGGTGGCGTCCCGGACTTCTGCCCCTCGTTTCGCGTTTGCTCCCCTTGATATCATCTCCGGATCGTACTGGGTGTTTGACCTTTTAAATAATCTTCAACTGTTGTTATCCGATGGGAAAAGATCAACGAGACGCTGGGAAAAGCAAACTTGATCGCAAATATTTTTCCTTTGATTCCATGTATTTCAAACATAAGTGGTAATTAGAGTGTGTGGAGTTCGCGATGCGAAGCGATAGATCGTTTCTCTAAGAGACACCCTGTAAAAGTGTACCGTGCACCTAACTCTAACATCGCCCACCACCAATTCGCCTCGATTCTCCTTCATCCCCCACCAATCGTAGTAGTAGACGCGCGCAAGGGGTGAATCCACCCCCACTTGATGGTAGTACCTATAAACCAGCCCGTGGTGTGACGTCATAACTCGCGGCTGACGTCATCGTTACTACGTCACGGCGCTACACCCATTCTGGTGGGCGGAATGGGTGGTTTCCAGTGACGTCATCGGGCGTTCGATCGGTCCAGGAGACTTCGTTCCAGCGGCCCGCCGTTCGTTAAGTCCTCCTGCGCTCTAACAAACGTTCCACTGGAGTGGATAATGGGTTTCGCGGAGCTCAGCTTTTGATAATTGTTTCTTTTGTCCAAGAATTTATTGGACCGTCTACCGTACGTGACTAGCTAATGAAGAAGGAGGATTACGCTGTTTGGTAGAGCGGTTAAGGTCGCGTTCAGTTTAGATTTTAATGATGCAAGATGATTTTGGCCCTTTTGTCGGAGAATTTGAATTTGATCGCTTGTTCTGGTTTTTATATTTTTAGAGACGTTATTCATGGACGGTTTAGTTTGTAACGTTTTGAAAAAAAAGAGTTTGCTCATTATTATACGTGAGGAAGTTTTCAATTGGGTTGCTTTTTGTGTCTGTTTTCACACCTCAGCTGGCTCCTCTAATCCCTTCGGATGAACTATTTATAAATCCCCGGTACAAGGTAACCCGACACGACCCAGTGATTTATTTGGTCTACCTAAGGTTTCGCTACATAGGCTAAATTGGTTCCTTCTGTAAAAATTCACTAACGAAAGGTCGCTTTTGAATAGAATTTCGCCAAGGACGGCATTGGTCCGAGTTGGTCGCTGGTGCACGAGCAAGGTAAACCGGTTAACCTCACCAATAATCATCTCAATTTTATCAGCGAAAACAGAGACATTCAATTATTTTGTTTAAACTCTGTATTATTTTCAAGACAGAGTCTCTTGAAATACTAACCCAATTACTTGGTAGGGTTTCTTTTGCTTCCCCTAACAGTAGTTAATATTTAGACAAGGTTTCTAAATTCAGATTAATATTCTGTGTATATCTATTCTATTTCAAAACAATACACGTAAACAAATTGTTCCAAAGAAAATATTCATTCAATGAGGTATTTGTCAACAGGAGATGAGTTTCTCACCCTCCATTTTCATTCAGATGTTCCCTAAAAATTCGTCAAATGTAAGAGATCAAAATCATGGTGTACTTTTAGACAGCGACGTAAAAATAATGTTCACAAATTTTGTGAACTCCCTGCTGACACGTTTCACATAAAACTTTTCATGAATATAATTAAAACACTGAAGCAGGTTTCCATTCAAGCCATCGACAGACTCTTTGCAAACCTAGCATCCTAAAATAGCTGCCACCCATACGTATTTACTTACCGGTCGATTGCGTCTCTATTTCGTGTGTTTGGCTTCGTATAGTGTGTTCCATTTATCTTTCCTATTCTGAAAGTCTGTTCGTACGTTCATGCATGTTTAAATACATTTCGAACAGTATGAAATTCAAACAGGCTGTCGCAAATTCAGTCTACACGTGGAGTTGTAATAAAAATCGACGCCACGTTAGATATCCATTATCTGAACTCACGTTCCGTCAAGTCGAACGTGATTCTAAGTCAAATAACTTCGCTCGCAGAACACGAAGGTGAACTTAAGATCAATCCAAACAATATTTGTCTTTGCACAGTCAATTCTAGATCGAATACATTCTGTACATGTTCATTCAGCGTAAGACGATACAGCTCGATACTCTGTAACAGTCGTGCAGGACTATCTATCAAACGGATCAGAAACGCGGGAAAGGAATTCGACCGGAAGACACGTTCGACGATAGATTCGAACGGGGCACACGTGTCTTACCGGGAATGCATCGGGCCTGCGCAATGCGGTCGTCACAGAAAACTATGCAACCTTATGCAATGGCGTGCAATAACGTGCAATCTAGAAAGGGTCACCCACGTGCGTGCCGGTGAACTTATCGTGACTCGGTCGCGACTTTCCTCGAGAGAGAGATCGGGAGGCGATGCGCGTCGCGACGCCCCTTTCCTGGCATCGATCTGACCGCGCTTTCACGCAAAGACCTCCCCTCAATCCTGCGGTTTTATCAATTAACGTATTCATTTAGTAACTGCATCCGATTTCGCATGCTATAAATTGGTTGTCCGTTATCGCGGATACTTTTTCTCCATTGTTGTTCTCCATCGTGCCAAGGCTGGTATATCTTTTGTGGCGTCCATCATCCCGCTTTACGATAACCTCATTAATGTCTAGTAGGGTAGCTTTTGGTATTGGTCTGAGAAGTGGAAATGTCTCACATTAATCTCCAAAACAGAGGAGAATTGATATTTTATTGCTACTTTAGATCAATGCTTGTATCCTTGGAAGTTAAACCCTTTGGTTGTTAGATTCCAGGTGAAAGTTGTCCACCGTGTCTAATGTGGGGATAAGACCCGCTACGGGAAAAACCCGCACAGGCAACAAATCTTTAGGTTTATGGTGTATACCTGAACAGCCGTTGAATGAAGTAGCCGAGGCGTCAAAAGCCGTATCCTTGCTAATTGCACGGCAATAAAGTAATTTCCAAATCTTTGATCCCCGATCTTAATCCCTGCTAAAACCCTATAGAATATTTGTAATTAAAAATTTGTGAAAATTGCGGATCACGGCTGTCCGTGTTGTAAACTTGGTCTTTAGAATTCCGATTGGAATAATTAAAATGTAATACGGTACCCCGTGTTCATCAATATGGAACACGACGATGTTACACGACCAGTGTGTACTATCTTGAAGCTTTATTTCTTAGTGTATTCTGATCAATGTGCTTTCTCTGTGCGCGGTCACTCTGCTTCGCAATCGCGTCTCGTCGCATCAAAGTCGAGCAAAGAGTTGATCGATACCCAGAGAACTGGTGCAGCACGACCTCGAGGGCCGCGTTTTCCGTCGGCTCCGCGGAAAAACCACGCTCTTGGCGGCGCATCCGTTCGTTCGTAGCCCTGACCTTTGCAACCCCCCGTTCACGGGACTAAGACGGTTCCCAGACGTTCGCGTCGCGGTTCACGTGCACGCTGCTCGTTCGTTCGAGCGCGGTTCGAGTTTCTGGAGTCTTTTAGCGGATTCGAGCACCTCGAACCCGGTTGCGTTCGTAACTTAACCCGCGCGACACGCGCCTCCTCCGCGCGATCAGCTGTTTCCCTCGCGTTATCGCGACGATCGTGTGCCACATCGCGATTACGTTTCTGCTGAGTAACCGGTGTTCCGTGGGAGATTTCCAATCGGTAATATTGTCACGTTTGTTCAAGATTTTCGACGGATTCGTAACGAATGAAAATGGATAAATACTAATAAAGTGTACGATGAAACGCATCAAAATTTTGGATTTTCCGCTCGATATATGAGAAGAATTTTTGCTGGAATGCTAGATGACTCGTGCGAGATCATCCACTGTAGTCGACAGTAGAAGGATGTGTAGCAATATCGAAGGGATCGAAGAAACTCGATAAGGACTGAACCACAGCTGAAGTATTCTTCGCGCGACCCTGACAGACCCTTCGATCCCTTATCTCATCCGGTCTCCCTTTCGATTTGCTTATCATTACGCTCGGACAACCGTGCGCGCTTTAAAGCCGTACCGATTTTACGGCCTGGCTGTATTTCAAGCATCAATTGTACTCTATAAATTTGTACAGTAGCCAGTGCGATATAGCGAGATCGTAAAGTGCAGCATTAAATGGCGGAACAGATTGATGTAATAACGCCCACGGCCACGCGCACCATTCTGCGCCTTTCAATAGGGGCTGCGCTACAACTGAAGAAGTATATTTCATACAGCCCTGGCTGAAGTTACGGGCCCTTATCTTCTTGGGTTTCTATTGATATGCTGGAACATGAAACTTTTACGCCTGACCAGTTCTATCGGCCTTGTTACATGGTGAAGGTTAGCATGGCAATTATTGTACTGGACGTTTCAGTAAAAAAAAAAAAAGATGGCGAACGTTGAACATGTTTAGATACAAGTACGGCTTTGTATCTGAAATATTCACGAAGCACTACTGGCACGTCTCTGTAACAATATTAATAAAATACACGGCACGTAAAATGCGAGAGACGCGATCCAACGATCTATATATAGAGTACTCGACTTGTAAGACACAACAGATTATCACTACTTAAATGAATCTGCGTTATCGTTGCTCCTTTATTATCGTACTATCGCTTGCTAGTGATGTAAATATCGTTTCTGTTTGTGCATAATATTTGACGAATAAAGATAAAGAAACCACTTGTGTCACTACAATAAAATCTCGCACATTAGCGTATTAATCTTGATTTATACGGCTTTGTTGCGCTAAGGTATCTCTGTGTGGAAGCGGTGAGAATAGAAAACATCTGTAAGGTTAACAGGTCAGGGGTGAAAATCGGGCAGGCAGATGCAACGCCATCTTTTCTTCTCGTCCGAGACATATTTCGCAGACTCTCAATTTCGCTAGCCTTTCGCTCGTTTTTCTTTCGCTTTCACGCGACTCGAAAGCACCTGTAAACAATTGTACCTCGAGGCTTGCCGTTTTCCCACGCGAATTACGACGAAATTATGAAACCGTTTCTGATACGTTCCATCGTTAACAGAGAGGGCGGACAATGGACGACGACGGTTCTTCGGTTTCGAATTATATTTAGATCGTGT
>CAXAJV010000290.1:22500-24765 GCA_963969225.1 Xylocopa violacea | reverse complement strand
ACGCGCTATCTCAGAGTCCATTTTATGCTCGCTTCGTGTCGCAGGTTAAATTGGACCGCTCAGAGGCTGCGCGTGCGGCGAGTCCCAACGAATCTTCACCCGAACGGACGCGCCGTCGTCGACTTCGAATTCCTTTAAGAGCGTGTGTCGCGCGTATCCTGTTTTAGTCGATCGTACCGTTCCGTTCGGAGGGGACGATTCGTCGCCGCCAAGCCTCGTTGTCGAGAGTCTGTGAAAACCCGTGCCGTTGCGAGATCGAACAATATTATGCTCGCTTCGCGTTGTCGGGTGAAACAGACCGCCTCGAGGCTGTGTACGACGGCGAGTCCCAACGAATCTTTACCCGAACGACGATCGTCGTCGACTTCGAATTCGTTAAGAGCGTGGTGTCGCGCCGCGTACCCTGGTTGTGTTAATGTCGATCGTACCGTTCCGTTCGGAGGGGACGATTCGTCGGGCCAAGCCTCGTTGGCGATTAGGGTCTGTATAATGAACCCGCCGTTGCGAGATCGAATCTCATTTATTATGCTCGCTTCGTGTTGTCGGGTAAATAAAATTATACAGACCGCGCTCGAGGTGTTGGTGTTGTTAACCGACGAGTCCTAACGAATTTTTCTTACCCGAACGGTAAGTTATGTCGTCGACTTTGCATATTCGACAGGTCGAGTGTGTACCATTATTTTGCGTCTCTGCGTGAAAGCAATACGCCGCTGGTACTTGTTCGTTTTCCCGTTTCACAATTGTGCTGCAAGCTCAGAGGGGACTTGCTTTTTGCCATAGCCTCGTTGTCGCGAGTCTGAGAAACCGGCCGTTGCGAGATCGAATAATTTATACTCGCTTCGTGTTGCCGGGGAAAAACGGTAGACCGCTCGAGGCTTTGGCGGCCGAGTCCCAACGAATTTTTTTTTTTTTTTTATCACCTGAGCTCTGAAGCACAGATCGTGCAGTGGATCGTGGAATTTGAGGAACTTGTACCACGCACCTGTGTTCGGGTTTTGATCGTGTCGTTCGTTCAGAGGGGACCGCTTCGCCGAGCGAAGCCTCGTTGTCGCGAGTCTGGAAACACACCCGCCGTTGCGAGATCGAATAATTTTTTATGCTCGCTTCGTGTTGTCGGGTGGGTAAAATTATAGACCGCTTCGAGGTTTCACGGCGAGTCCCATCGATATTTTACGACTTACCTGTACGAACGTCGTCAACTTCTCGAAAGCAATACGCCGCTGGGTGTTGGATATCTTTCTTTTTTTTTTTTTTTGTATTCACTTCCACGTGCCATTCGTTCAGAGGGGACGACGATATATTCGCGTTTGCGTATTCTTCCTCGTTGTCGAGAGTCCCTTAATAAACCCGCCGTTGCGAGATCGAATTTTACAAGCTCGCTTCGTGTTGTCGGGAGGAAGGGGGGACCGCCTCGAGGGTCTGCGCGATACGCGCGAAGAAGAGTCCTAACGAATTTTCGAAAAATTTTATCTACCTGGACGCGTGGCACACTGGCGTGAATCCGAAAGGATGTATCCTAAACACCCTGAAACAGGCGTGTCCGTTTCATCCGTAGGACGGTATCGTGTCGCCGAGAATTCGGGCGACGCCCGCGTCTCCTTCGCCGGAGACGTTTGGGTCTCGACTTGTTCGAAACTTAGTACGAAGAGACTTAACAATTAATAAAAAATATACATATACGATTACCCTGAACGGTGGATCACTTGGCTCGTGGGTCGATGAAGAACGCAGCTAATTGCGCGTCAACGTGTGAACTGCAGGACACATGAACATCGACATTTCGAACGCACATTGCGGTCCACGGATACAATTCCTGGACCACGCCTAGCTGAGGGTCGTTCACGTAACCAGAATACTGCTTGCGTTGCGTTTCGTCGAATCTTTTCTCTCCGGTGCTCGAATCTGCCCGCCGTCGTTCATTCGAATTCCATTTACGAACGTTTCTGAGTTCGGGCGCACCGAAAGGGAAAAAGAGGAGCGATACGCGACGTACGAGCGATCGTTGGACGTTCGTCCGAGTCGTCTGTGGCCGTGCCCCGAGACTATATGCGACTGGTGTAACGTGTGCGCGCGTGCGGCGTGCGTTAAACGGGTTCACGGAAATCGACGGTGTCGATCACGGACTCGCGCGAGTTCTTCGTGGCGTCGTGAGTCGTTCGTTTAACCGGACGACCGCCCACGGGGAACCGCTTCGTGTTTCGACTGCCGATTTTGTTCCGTATTCCAAATTCGCACACCCGCCACACACCATGACCACTCTTCGCG